>JAJOOR010022459.1:0-27216 GCA_036250505.1 Solanum acaule | reverse complement strand
AGTTCAACAACAAACGTCATTTTTGACAAGAGCTCTAGGGTTAACACTTCATTTTTAATTTCTGCTGATTTTAAGATGTTGACAGATCTGTCCAGGTATGATTTTCTAAGACATTTTGTTATGCACTTTTATGTTCTTATTCTTGTTCTCTCCATGAATTTCTTTGAGATATGAAGTTTGCCATTGTTCTAGGTAAATTCCTTTACGAGTTATGCTTAAATTTGTCCCAATAGTTCAAATGTTAATATTGCCCCTTTCGGTTGAATATGACCTGCTATTATATGAGAAAATATTAGTGAAGAGTCGGCCCATTTCGATTAATAATGTGGTACCTTGATTTTTTCTGATTATACTAATCTGTTAATATTTTCTTGCATATAATTGACTACTTAAAATACTCAATAACTCTTTCTGATACTTGAACCATGATTTTTGGCTTGCTTTAAGGCAATACAATTTGTTTAAATTGATTTGATTGTTTGACTGATGCATTAAATTGATACTCTTGCCATAATATATAGCTTGTCCATGTACGGTAAAGTCTAGTTGCTGTGAGCTTAGGAATATTGACTGAAATTATATTTTATCCTTCTCCCTTAAATAGTTACCTCTTTTGCCTATGATTTGTAATAATTGATTGATAACTTGTTAATTAATATTGCTTGTCTTATTTATCTGTAGACATATTTTAACATGTTAATTTTGGTAAGGTATTGCTTATTTGGTAGAAATTGACTAAATTCTTACTTGATTCATATTTTGGTGATTGTGTGATAAATTTAGGTAAGAATTTGTCTACTGATTTTGCTCTTTAGCTGTTAAAGGAAAATAATATTTCAAAATTCACTCTCTTTTGAAATAAGGAAAAATGATATTAATTGACTCCTCAATTTATTTCTTTCCATTATTCGTGCCCTCCCCTTCACTATAAATAAATAAACCCTTGCTCTCATTCATTACTGACTCATGCTTGCATATTCCACAATAGCATAAAACACTCTGACATCCGTACATTGGCTAACATTCTCCAAAAATACTAAAAAAAATATATATCTCTCTCTACTCTGAAAAGAATTAAGTTCCTTCGGTTAAAAGCTTCCAAGTTCCTCTCTGTTTTGCTGTGTTCGGGTCTAGTATCGGATTAAGTTCGTCTGCATTGCTGATAAACTTTCTGCATAGTGGTCAGCCCTCCTTCATTAGTTTAAATTTTGTTTTGCATTATTTTATCATGAATGTTGTTGTGTGTTTGAAAACAGAATAAAAAGAAGCATCCGGGTTAGTTTCCTTATCCCTCATTTCGATGTGTGATTTTTTATGACTTGGTGAAATTTGTATGTTTGCTGTAAATTGCTTTTATATGTCTATCTAATAGTTATTATCATGCTATGATCTTGTGTTGGGTGTTGTTCTGTTAAACAGGTTTTGAACTTGATGTTCAAGTTGAAGAGTTGCCATGAGACGAGATTACTTAATTTATGTATTTTGAATTCGTATTTATTATTTATTTCGGTTTGTAATAATCTTGTCGGAACTCTAACTCTCTATATATAATATAACTTGGGGAATCCCCTAAGGGAGGAGGGGTTTACGTGCTACTTGTTTATTTGTTTATCGTAAATTAATTGTGTTGGCAAGCGTGCTTATAGAATTGTGTTTTGTTTGATAGTTCATAGTTTAATAAATCGGTTTTAGATCTAATAAAAAAAGAAGTTATTATTGCTTGATCACTTGTTTAAACTTGTCTAATTAATGTTTTTTTTTTAAAAAATTGATCTAGTTTAAATGCTAATTAATTACCCATTGCATGTCACTTTCTAGTATGTGGAACTAATAAATAAAATAAATCTCTGATCATTAATTTTTTTTTTTAAATGCATGCTTCTGCAATTCTGGAATTATGCTTATAAGGCGAACAATTTGATAGAAAATCATGAGTATAATTTTGTTGGTAGTAATGTTGATTCACATTTAGAAATCATGCCTATAGGTTGTAGATTTGATTTTATTTATTTATAGTATATCATGCCTATAGGTGCTATGCAATATTTCAAACACCTAGAGATCATGTTCGTAGGAATTATTAATTAATCTCTAGCATGCTAATGACTGAAATAATATAATTTACTTCTGCCACTGTTTCCAGCTTGTTTTAAAACTATAATTTGTTGTACATATTTTCTTAATTTTAGTTTATCCATTTAGAATATCGTGCCTATAGGTTTTAAGAAATAAGTTTAATATGGTAGTTATTAAGTTAATAATTTCAGCGTGTCAATAGACCAATCTAATTTGACTTTAACAACCTTGTTATGATAATTAGTTTAAATATTTAGGTTTTAATTAATGTAGTAACTTAATTATTTAGTCTAACTAATCTGATTTGTAACAATAGTTTTCAGCATGTCATTCACATAGATATTTTGCATATAGGATTTAGTTAATTTCAGCATGCTAGTAAAATTTGCCTATCAATTTATCTGTCTTTGAATAAAATCTGCTCAGTGTAATTTTGTCTATAGAATAATTATTTCTGCCATTTAAAAGCAAAAAAAAAATAATAATCATTTTTTGCATTTTAAAATAAGATCTCAACTTCAATTATTCGCTGCCCTAGTTAATTTCAGTTTGAATTAATTATTTTTGCATACTGTTTCGATAATTAAAATCATCTATCAAGTCCTTTTCTACAACTGCTACTTGCTTCCACGGATTTATTTCTGCTTAAAATAAATTTCTAAAATTAGTAACTAAACCCGCCACTGTTTCGACATGTTTTTGCCCGTATATTTTTAGATAAATTAATTATGTCTAATAACTAAATAAAACTTGCCTTGTAATAATCTACTGCCCTTTAAATTAAATAATTTTACTGTTGTATTATCTGTTTTGCTCACACACTTAACATGCGACCTTTTTACTCTATCTGTGTTTGTTAGCATGTTTAAATAAAATCTAGAGGCCAATATGGGATTTACGTGCTAACTGCTCATTCTGTTTGTTTGACTTGGTGTCTAGGGTGCCTATTTAGAAGCATACATTTTATTTTAGTCTAAATCCACCCTAATAGTAGTCCAATGCCTCTTGGACCTTAAGCGGGGATGCTAGACACCTTTTAGGACGAAATGTATGTGGAAGGTGGGGTAGGGGTAGTTTAGGCCTTACGGTTATGATGACATCGACTCAGGCTTAAAGCGACAAACCTTGGTTTTGTCTGTCCTTACGCGGAAGCCTATCGAAAAAGAAAAGTCGAGTGCTGATGCTAAAGTATTTCAGAGTCTCCCTTCCCTTTTATCCCTTTATTTGTTCATAATTATAATTGTTTGGGGTAGCTTGAATAAAAATAAAAATAAATATAATTGATTCTCATATTTGATTGTGCAAATTTCTGTCTCCTCGCTTATCTATTTATTAATTGTTTAATATTTATTTGTTATTATGTTATCACTTAGTCTTGCATGCTTAGTTGATTAATTAAAATAACTAAAGTATCCTTAATTGTTTAATATTATGTTATCGCCTAGTTTTGTAGGTTTAATTAATTAAATAAATAAATGAAGTAATCTTAATTGTTAAATATTATGTTATCACCTAGTTTCTCATGCTTAATTAATTAAATAATGAATAATTGAAGTAACCTTAATTGTTAAACGTCATTTATCACTTAGTAAGCATGTTTAAGTTAAATAACCTAAATAAATAAAGTGACCATAATTGCTACTTATAACCCCCACATATTGCATGAGATACGGTCGGGACCCACATTTGTGGACCTCAAGGGATAACTAACACCTTCCTGTCGAGGTAATTTGAACCCTTACCCTGATCTCTGGTCCGTTGACCTTAGGTTTATTTAGCTAGGTTAGATAGGTGCCCTAACGCGTCTGAATTCATTAGGTGGCGACTCTTCAATCCATTCAAAGCCCAAAGAGTTGGTAGGTCGAAGTCCGTCGTTTTGCGAAAAAATGGGGCGCGACAACAATTAAGAATCACTCAGTACAATTTTAGTCATTATTGAAGAATGGTTCGAGTCTTAACTTAGAAATTTTCGGAATGTTACATGTAATAAATAATAAAAGACATTAATAACAAAAATATTTAAAAGTGTGACAAGAAACACAATAATTCAGGGAGAGTAATTGCTGAAGTAATTTCTGAATGCTGAGTATGAACGATTGAGGGAAAAAGGTTTTCCCAAGTAAAAGAAAAAGAGAAAAGAAAATAAAAAGATTCCCCAATAAAATGAAAAAAAACTTCATTCCATTCTAATTTGTATAGCACCCCGGCCACCCGTTTAGCTATGAAAATTGTGAAATTTGTAAAAAAATATTTTTAAGTGAAAAATGGTATTTGAAAATTGGATAAGTTGGAAATTCGAGAGAAGCAACACTCTTAGTCACTCTAATTCATTCTTGAATACAAGTACATAAACTGATTTTTACTTCACTTTTACTTGCTTTCTCAATTAAATGATTCTCTTTGAAGAGAAGTGGACTTCTACCAACTTGACTTACATTTTGCCTTAAGAAAATGACTATTATATCTAGATAATCATATACCTAATTTAGTGCATGTACCATCACTTAATTCTATTCTTTCCTATTTTTCATAGAGATGTATTTAACCATACATGTATCCTCGAGTTCCAAGTGACCAACAACAATGAGATGGTATCCTTCCCATTCCAGCTTAGCATAATCAATAGAATAGGCTCCAGATGATTTCCATTCCTCCTCCTGAATTTGAGCCCAGCCTTGAAGGCCCGAAACCTAAGGCATGACTTCAAAAATGTAAGAGGTATTTTAACCTATATGGAACAACTGAGAATGAAAAATTAGTGACCAATGCTCTTTAATTGAATGGTTTAGCCGAGACATGGTACCATTCATTAGTTTTGAGTAGGGGTGTGGTGACTTGGACCGAATTCAAAGAGGAGTTATGTGATAAATTTGATGCGGAACACTTAGATGATATAATAGAGGAATTTAAATGGCTCGAATAGACTGAATCTGTGGATATGTTTCTTGGCAAATTTGAAGATCTTAAGGCTCAAATGTTGGTGAGAAATCAACCTCTTGTTGAGTCTCATTTTGTTTCAAGTTTTATAAGGGGTTTAAAAGAAAATATAAGGTTTGATGTAAAGATTTTTAAGTTCACATCTTTTAGATTTGCTATTGAGCAAGCTAGAATGCAAGAGATGGCTATTGAAGCTACCCCGTAGAAGAACAAAAATACCTTCAAACCTATTGGAAATGCAGCTGTTGTCTAAGTGCACTCTTAGGCAGCCATACGACAGTAAACACTATTTTGGACTAGGGACCGTGAATAATATGAACCTGGCCATACTCATAGATTCTGGAAGCATATACAAATTCATTGATGAGGGCAGTTTTAAAGAGAGTGGTCACAAAGTGAGCTATTGTACTCTAGTAAGAGTGACAGTTATTGACAGAAAGTATGTCATGTGCACTTCACATTGCCAAGAGTTTTCTTGGAAGATAAAGGACAGACCCCACTGAGGAATTGTGAATTATTTCTTTGGGAGGATGTGATGTACTTGGTAATGATTCAATTACCAACTCACAATCATTAATAAAAGATGTATAAGCAAATATGGATTGTATTAAAAAAATTTAAACTTATTAAACACGCTTCCATTTTGGTATTAGATAAAGAAAAGAAAAGAAAAGTTTTAGAAATCCACTAGAACGCTTCCATTTAGGTATAAGATAAAGAGAAGAAAAGTTTGATGCTTCAATCATTACTTAGTAAACACAGAGGCATTCCTGCTGGATCAAGCTCCCATAAACCTTGCAAGCTGCCACCTCTCTATTTTGTCAGGCGAAAGCAGGAATTCAATGAGAAAACCTGAGATACTTCGATACACATATTTTCACTACTTAGTTAGCCTCTTCTTCTTCCACTCGAGCCTTATAGGCAGACTTGAAGCCTTTTACCCACTCTAAGAACTTCACATCTACATAATTATTGGAAACATCACTATTTCAACAATCTCATATTCAAAATCTTCTAGATTATTACCTTTCATCAGCTGAGCACTCCAGTTTTTGTGTACTGCCCAAACTTCACCTGTTTTGGGGAAGATCTTGTATACACCCTTCTTCAAAGGTTCTGCAATTACTACATGTGAAAGGTTGTTGGTTACATTATATTTATTTAGCTTACTATTTAAACACTTAAACAATCCACAACCAATTGGCATTGTTTTATCATGCTATTGTATTGTACTTTTAGGGAGTAGACACGCATAAAATCACGCCACATGCAACACAAACCAGGAAAAGATCTATCTTTTTTATCAGCCCATAGTACTAGGGCAAGGCATCTTCATCACCGTATATTGTCCAATATTGACCAATTTGAAATTTCTCTGGTGATCTCTCAGTAGCAAATCTGTAAAACTCAGGTTCAGGAACCTGATTAGGTATTGGGCAACCCAATTTTCAGCAGAATTTACAGAGTCTATGAAATTAGCTATCACTTTGGTCTATGGATGAAGCAGAAACATCTACTTTGTCAATAGGTAAGGTGGTAGGGTCTAGATCGAAGGATCCTTCTGGAACATCATCCCTCTCCACCCCTATCATCTTCATAGAAGGAATTCGATGAGAGAATCTAAACATACCCTTTGCTGGAACTAGAAATGGATCTCTTACGCTATGGAAAAGACAAGTGAAGCCTTTTGTTTTATCCAAGTATGCAACATGCACACCAATAGATTCATTATAGTTTGATAAGACCTCAACAAATTCATAGTTGAGATATTTATTGCCCCAATCTTTTAGGAGGGCCCAAGTTTCTCCTTTCAATGGAAATATCTTTACTGCATCATTACTGTTTCCATTTGTTGCACATACTAAATGTGAGAACATAAGATGATCTTCAATGTGTTCTAAGTTTCCTATTTTGAACCTACCACAGGAAGCTAGAAAGCCCTCATATAGACATTTGGTATCATTCAGTGGCTCTGGCTCTAACCATATTATGCGCAATTTAAATTCCAGAGACAAAATCTCCCTAACGATGCCATAATATCTAGGCATGCCATCCAAGGTATCATAAATAGCCCATACTTCCCCAACCTTAAAGCAGGAGTCGTCCTTATCCTTGTTAAAATCACTAAAATCTGGATCTGGATATTCAAATGATTTTGACTCAGTCATTGTACAAAGCCCTACATCAACGCATCCATTTGCAGTCTCAATTTCCATCTTTGTGTTCGGGAAGATCTCTTCATAGGACAAACAATCTTTTAATTTCTTTCTCTCTCCATTAGGAGTTGTTGCATGAGAGAAATGTTGCATCTCAGAGTCCTTATTAGGAGATGGATATCTGACCTCGTTAAATCGCTTAGAAGAATCTTCATCATCATCATCACTTATATTATCACGGTAATTGATACGATGTCTACGCCGTGTAGATCTTAGCCGATTTTCCTCGTTGAGACACTGGAGATTCTGCCTAGGTAGATGAACATATACTTCCCAATTTTCACTTGATTTTGTTGATGCCCTCTTTCTATTATTTCCCATCATTTCTTCATCAACCCATTTAGCCTTGATAGCCTTTTCTTTGTTGCAGTCCATAACTAGTCTATACAATCTGTCAATTAATTTTTGATTTCTTTAGAAAAAGAAAGACAAAGAGGATTGGAAGCAAAGGGAGAGTGAATAAATTTGCATATATAGGAAAATTGTCAAGATTATGGTAATAGATTATCTCTTGATGAGTAGGAACCAGGAGGATAAGTAATTTCTCTTAATTACTTACAACATTTTATTTGATTTAACTTGATGAGTAGGAGTCAAGAGGATAAATTCTAAACTTTATTTGATTTAATTTTATGAGTAGGAGTCAAAATGATAAATATCAAATTTTAGTTCTTGCAGTATTTTCTTAAGCATTTAATTTGATGAGTAGGAGCTAAGAAAGTAAAATTTAAATTTTATTTAATTTACTTTTATGAGTAGGAGCAAAGAGGGTAAATTTTGAATTTTAGTTCTTTTATTTCCTTAAGCATTTAATATGTTGAGTAGGAGTAGGGTTGGTATGTTTGAACATCCTCTGTTTCCACTAAAAGTATGATTTACCTGGATGAAATTACTTTCACCACATTGACCTTCCCCGGATGATATAGAATGGTTAGATCATAGTCCTTCAACAATTCAAGCCATCTACGCTACCTTAAGTTCCAATCCCTATGACTGAAGATGTACTGAAGACTCCGATGATCAGTGAAGATCTCCTAATGCATCCCATACAAATAATGATGCCATAACTTAAGTACAAAGACCACGACCACCAATTGTAAATCATGAGTAGGGTAGTTATTCTCACGTGTCTTCCACTTCCTAGAAGAATAAGCGATCATCTTCCCCTTCTGCATCAATACACCACCCAACTCGACTCTTGAATCATTAAAGTATACAGTAAATTCCACACCTTCCTCTGGTAGAGTCAATATAGGAGCCGAAGTCAACAAAGTCTTGAGCTTTTGAAAGCTCTCTTCAAACTCATTAGACCATTGGAAATCCATACCCTGTCAAGTGAATCTGGTCAATGAAGGTTCAATAGTAGAGAAACTCTGAACAAATCATCTGTGATAGCCTGTCAATCCTACAAAACTTTGAATCTCTGTTAGAGAAATAGGTCCCGTCCAACCTTTAACTGCCTTAATCTTGACCAGATCTACTCTAATACCCTCCTTAGACACCATATGTCCCAAGAATGCCATAGAAATAAGGCAAAATATACACTTTGAGTACTTGGCATACAACTTCTCTTTCCTCAACCTCTGAAGTACAATCCTCAAGTGTCGAACATGGTCCTCCTCAGTCCTGAAGTAAACCAAAATACCATCGATGAAGACAATCACGAAAGGATCAAGGTATGGTCGAAACACCCCATTCATCAACTCCATGAATGTTGTAGGGGCGATAGTCAACCGAAAGGACATCACTAGGAACTCATAATCCCCATATCGAGTCAGAAAAGCCGTCTTATGGATATATGATGCCCTAATCTTCAGCTGTTGATACCCGGACCTCAAATCAATCGAAGAGAACAACGATGATCCTTGTAGCTGGTCAAATAAGTCATCAATACGAGAAAGAGGATACTTCTTTTTAACTGTTACCTTCTTCAAATATCTATAATCAATACACATCCTCATAGTCTCATTTCCCCAAACAACACAGGGGCACCCCAAAGGGATACACAAGGGTGAATAAACCCTTTACTCAACAAATACTACAATTGTTCCTTCGACTTTTTTAACTCTGTTGGAGCTATACGGTAAGGAGTAATAGAAATGGGTTTAGTACCCGATTCCAAATCAATAGCAAAATCAATATCCCTATCGGGCGGAACACCTATAAGATAAGAAGGGAATACATCGAGAAACTCCCAAACCACGGAAACAGTATCCACAACTGGTGGTTCAATACTAGTGTCCCGAATGAAGGCTAAGTAAGACAAACACCCTCTCTTCACCAATTTCTGAGCACGTATGAAAGAGATGACCTTGCTAGGATAAGAACCATTAGCACCACTCTACTCAAACCTCGGAACACCAGTCATCGCTAAGGACACAGTCTTAGCATTACAATCAAGAATAGCGCGATAAGGAGAAAGTATTTCATACCCAAGATAACATCAAAGTCTACCATCCCTAGAATGATTAAGTCTACCCAATTGTCATACCCTGCCAAAGAAACAAGAAAATATCGATACACTCTATGCACCACTAAGGGATCACCCACAGGTGTAGAAACATGAATAGGTACATGCATGATATCACACATCATATCAAACTCAGTAGAAAAATAGGTAGACACATAAGAGAATGTAGATGCCGGATTAAATAATACAGACCAGATCGATGGCATACTGGGATGATACCTTTAATAATAGCATCAGAAATCTTTACCTCGGGTCTCCCTAAGAAAGCAAACAATGTCCCCCTATGCCACCTCCATCTTGGGTGGTTCATCTACCCGCACTCTGCTGAGCTGCAGTATCACTACCATAAGCTCTACCACCTCTAACTGATTGAGCACTACCTAGGCCTCTACCCTGTGGTACCGGTGGACTAGTCTGAAATGAAGAAGTAGGTTAGGGTTTTTCACGACTCCTTTGGAAAGTACACTGTCGCATCAGGTGATTGGGATCTCTACGACTTAAGCAAAACATCTTACTCGGCAACTGTTGTGCGGATCCTGAAAACCCACTATAATTGCCTCGCCTTGTAGGTCACTGCTCTGAACCGTATGAGCCTTGATCCACGCTATAAAAATCCTGAGGTATCTAACCACCCTCGGATGTCGACATAGATGCAAGAATGGGTCCCCGATGCTGAAAGGAACCATTCCCTCTTTGTGATTCCCTGCCTCAAGATGAGGCACCATGAAACTAACCTAATGTCTGAGCCTTCTTAAGGTCCCCAAACTCATCTCTCTCCATCAATTCTACCTTTTTGATGGCACTCCCAATGGACTGGAAGGAAGCCCCCTTTCGAGATGCCCTAAAAATAATCGATCTGATAAAGAAAGTCAGCCCCTCTCAAATCTACGGATCCTCTCCGTCTCATCTGGAATAACGGCTAAAGCATGCCTAGACAACTGATTAACATTTCAAGGAAACTTCATCCAATTCTAAGTGTTAACGATCGCTAGTCAGTATAATAACCCAACTAAATGAGTTGGGGTCGAATCTCACAGGGAGTGGTATGTGTTTAATATTCAAAAGTAAAGTACGAATATGCTCAAGTCAATCATAGGAATAGACATTTACAAATAAAAAGATAATTTAAATTAACGGGTTGACACGACTATCAAATAACATGGGATTTTGATTGTAATTATCAAGTACAACAACAACAAATAATACGAAATAACAAATATTGAGATGGGTTCTTGGGATGTGATTTGATTATATGCTAAAGTAGACAAATGCGTAATTTCAACTATTAGTGAATAACTATAAATTAGTGAATAGGATAGACTATAGAGGAGGTAAACTTTCTCACGAACAATTTACCCCGAGTCAATTGGGTTTCTCTCGAACACCAACAAGCAAGCAAATAAGAACAACCTACGCCTTAGTCCATTCACTCTCTCGAGCTGAATGTGTGGAAAAGTGTTTAGGATTCACTCTCTCGAGCTGAACCAATGATAACCCAATACCCACACACCATCAATCAATAATCTTGGTTTTAAAACCTCTCTCTCGAGCAAGCCAAAAACACGAAGGTAGAACTGCATTTGCAATTACAATCCTTTCATTTTAACCATAATTAATGATTGAAATCACTTCTAAACAACATTTAAACTAACAATTAGCAATACCCATAAGCTAAATCAGCCCATAATCACATAATCACACCCCAAGAATTGGGGTTTTAGCTAGACATGATAAAAAGATAAAAATCGTTACCAAATTGTGTTTCCATCAACTGGGTAAGATTAATTTCTTCTTTACAAAGGTCCAAATTGAAGAATCTCAAAGACCCACTTCCAATTTCTCAAAAATGGAAAACTTCAATTCTTCAAAGCTAAGGAAAACTTGTCTCAATACTCAGAGTTCAAACTCAAAAATTACTCTACTGAATGTTCAGAATAAAATTTGATACTAAACATAATGTTTGAAAATGTATTTATAGTCGCCAAAAATATGTTGTGAAGGGCCATTCAGTGAAGTAAGTCGGGATCGCCGATCAACTCGGCGATCCGCCCTTTGGTCAGTTCCATCCCCTTTTCGCTTTTGCCTTCAACATCCTCAAGCTCTATAACTTTGGGTGATCTAACACTGCATCACGGAACCACTCGGTGACTCGCCTACTACTCCATTCTCTCGCCAAACTGATTTTCTCCTTCAGGGCTTGATACACTAGAACTTCAGGCGAGATGGTGGTCATTCGGCGACTCGCCAAATGGACTCAGCGATCACTTCGTTCTTTCAGCTGACTTCGTTCCTTTTTGCAAATTAGTGTCCATACTTTGTTCCTCAATCCAAATACCTGACAATCAAGGATTTTATATCAGTTATTGGCACAAAATAAGCATTTGAGGACACTAAATCTATCCAAATAAAGCCCTAAATGAGTCCATATCGTGGACTCATCAACATCCCAGCTTAAACTTTTGCTTGTCCTCAAGTAAAACTCAAGTTCAGCAGTTCAACAAGAATGTCTCAAACAGTGCTACACAAGACTAAATCATGAATGCACACAAAAAGACTCAACTTACTCATGCAAGGATCAATTGCGCACTCAAAGATTCAAGATATGACTCACCATTACCAAAGATTCTCAAGTTTACAATACTCTCTTCAAATGCAAGTTCAAGCTCAACAAAGGTTCTCAAATGCCCTCACACAAAGAATGATTCCACATTCACACACAATGGTTCAAAAATTAATAGTTCTGGAATCACATACAACTCTCACACTCACAAAGAAGAACACATGCATGATTTCACCCATAGGTTTGCCCTTATTTTCCAATCAACACTTGTTTTAGCTCACTCAAGATAAAAAAGGTCAGGTATGGTCATTTAGTCTAAGTGGTTGCTATCCCCATGAAATGTGGTATGATTAACACTTTCTTTCTGTTTCTTCATCATTCTTATTCATGCACAAAAGTCACCTCATTATTCACTTTCCATGGAATACCAAACACCCCATTTTCTTTTGCAAATTTATTTCAAACTTTTTCATTATTTTGTTTTTCTCCCTTTTTTTTGTATAGAGGGGTTCCATCTTTTTCAAAACCATGGGTCAAAGGGGACTTCTTTACATTTCTTGATTTACCTTCTCTTTTCACCCCACCCCAACTTAGGCTTTTGGCCTAAGTTGGCTATTCAAACAAACCACATTCCATGAGGATTAAGGGTGAAGGGCTAAAGAAAGGTCACAATTTCATCATGTTTCTTCCAAGGAAAGGCTAAGGCTCAAAAGGTGTTTAAGCGAAGTTCACACACTCACAAGGTAGGCCACAAAAGAGGTATAATGTCTACTTGTTTCACTCTTTAAAATTGTTGCCTAAGATCATTTCAAGAGCTTGCATCACTTAGTCAACCGGACCAGCGGGGCAAATTCTAGGTGTTATCACACATGGTTCACGGTAAGCTCATCATACAAGGCATTGACACCAATGTCAAACAAGACTTCACACTTTCGCTAGTGTGCAATGTTCATCACAAGATATTCAATTTGATAATTGCTAGTCATAACGAGATGCAAAAAGTACACATATTGCCTATGCAACTTTATTTGGCCTCATCGTAGCCGAACATTCATTTTTGTTTGATTATGAGCACTATTCAAGTCATCGGTATTGATCAAGACCGATACTCAAATTTGCAAAAGAACAGTCACATTCAAACACAATCAAGAGGTGGCATAATAATTTTCAAAAAGGGTAAAAAATTATTTACAATTAAAACAAGGAGCCACAAGCTCAAATATCCACAAAAACAGTGCCAACACACAATTTATAACACGAAACCCAATGTATAAATAAAACACTAATCACAAAAGCAGGGTATGGTAATACCTCACCCAACCACAACATAAAAGAAATTTGTCCTCAAATGCATGTAAATATCCAAAAGTCAATAAAAAGGGACAGAGAAGTAGGTAAAGAGGGATCCTGTCTACACAGTCGCTCCATTTGTCGGGGCATCAGTGCTCGGGGCAACACTCTGATCTTGGGAATCAATGCCCGGAGTCATATCAAAAGTGGTGAGTCCACTAGGAGCTGCCAAAGGTGTGTCTGCCGAAGATGTCTGCACAACTGCATCTACCATGGCCTCTTCAGTCTCCGTAAAGCCCTCGTAAGAAGCCTCCTCAGCAACCTCAAGCATCTCCTCATCTGTCTCAACCTCAGACTTGGGATCAGCTACTCCTCAGCTTAAATATCATCTCTGGTGGTAGCCGGAGGAATATCTGGCTTAACTGGCACATCTGGGATCTCCACCGTCCCAAAAATCATAGACATATCGGTGGACTTCAGCTGGTCCACATCTCTCCTCAGCGCAACAATAACGGCCTTTAGAGTTTTCACCTCCTCGGTGGCCCTTTGGACACGCTCACACACCGCTATCCTAGCCGCAAGGGAATCAATGGTAGCGCTCAAAGGTGTCACAACATCAGCGAGGGCTGTCTGAATCATGCTCGGAATGAAGGCCTCAAGTCTAGCGGCACGACGATCAGCAGAATGGGCTAGCTGCCCCATTCGTAGTAATGCAGCCTGAGTGAGCTAGGGCCGAAAGGCAGCAGCAACAACACCAGATCTGGGGGAAAGGGGCTGCAGAAGAACTGGGAGTAACATAAGGGGCAACACTAGATTGCCTGAAGGCCCATGGGCTGGAGTAGGGAAAGGTGGCTCTGCAGGTAATGTCTAAGGATCATCAACCAGTGATGTATCCACTGGGGCTGCCTTCTTCTTCTCCGCCTCATCTGTTAAATACTCCGTCTCAATCCTCCGGATGTTAGTAGAATATGTGGGAATCACTTCCACATCCTTATTCTCATCTCCAGGAACCCAAGCCCATCTGCACTACTCGGTGATCAACACTGGAAATGGGAGGGAGGTCGGTCGCTGTTTAGTCCTCATGGCCATCTCCTGGTCAACGATCATACCCAATTTCATGCGTTCTCGTACAATGATCGAGCCAAGACAAGCCACCTTTGTGTGGCGTAGGACAGATTCATTCTGGGATGGCATGATAGTGCTGCTGATAAAGCCAAACTAGTACCTCGCAACTATATTTAAGTCATTCTTTTCAATCGAAACCCCTGCCTCCAACCACCGTGGAGTACCGTCACATATGAGAGGGGCTAGCCACCTTTTCATGTTCTCCAAGGACTTAGTCTTGATCCTGTACTGATGGGCGTCTACAATGTTGTCGGTGCACTCTAATACCGTATTTATGTTAGTACTGTCACACAACACTTTCTTGCCCTTGACAACCACATTATCTCAACCGGTTTGAATTTAACAACCAACTTCTTTCTTTGCGGCACTAGGGCTTCGTAAGCAGTGTAGAATTCCCGTACCCAATTTGGAATAAATGCACCCTGGGGTTTTGTGAAAATCTCGAACTTACGGGCCTTTATGGTGCGCCAGATATTGGGGTACTTGTCTATCACCCTATCAGTAGAGACCCACTTCTCCTCTATGATGGTCCTCAATCCCTCAGTCTTTAGTCTGTTCATAGACCGGGGATGAGGACCTTGGACTGGTGGTGCCAAGACCACAGCCTGTGCTGGAGTAGGGGGAGTAGTGGTGGCCTGGGGAGTCCTGATCCTAGAGTGATCATTCAGCCTCTTTGAGTACAGCTCCTCTCTCTGGGTTGCTAGTAGCTCATCTTCAGGTTCAAAAGTAGCAGCCTGATGTTGTTGGTGCTCACCCTCACTCTCAGAAATGGTGAGGTGAGTGGCATAGATGCCGTCACTGTCGGAGTTGGCCTCTGGTGACGCAAGTGCAGGTGCCTTTCCCTTTCCCTTCCCACCTATTGTGGGAAGTTTAGTAGCCTTCGCCTTGGATGTAGCTGCATCCTCGTTGATTTTTATTCCCTTAGCCTGCTTGTGGGCCGCTTGCGGGGCGGCATATCTCTACCAGCTACTTTAGGTCTAGCCATATCTGCAAACACATTGTAGAAAGTGAGAAACAGTTCAAGCAAATGTGCAGAAAAAAATTGTTGTAGACAGACTCGCCGATTCGGTCGGCGAGCTAGATTGGGCTCGCCGAAAGGATTGGCTCAAATTTTCCAAAAAATTTGGCATGTCGGCGATGGGATGGTCCTTTTGGTGAATCACCGACAGCATTCGGTGAGCAAGGACTATCCCGCCGAAAGTTACAGTGCATTTTTAGGGGTTAGGGGTGCAAAAAAGGTGATCAAGAAGGACTTTCGGTGAGTCACCGAGTGCATTCGGCGAACTCAGGCTTCTCACCGAAAGTTACAGAACCAAACTCAAGATTTAGCATGAAATTAAAGGCGATCTAGGGGGATTCGGTGAACCGCCGAGTGGTTCGGCGAGCTCGACCCAGCTCGCCAAATGGCCCAACGTGCCTACTTTCAACCCTAACTTCAAAATTCAACCCCGCAACCCCCGAAATCAAAATCAAAACATACACCCTATCAATTAAGCTAAGACCCATTACACCCATGCCCCCGGGATACTCAGACTTCTCCTGATTTAGCGAAATTTGGCCATTTGATGACTTTTGCCCTTAAGAATGACGTCAACCGCTCCATCATTAGGCAAAATACGACATTCAGCACAAATGCGGGTTACTCAGACTTCACCCGACTAGACCCAACAAAAACACAACACAACCCAACAATTTTAATCAATTTTAAGGCACAAAAGATTTAGGAAATCAACAATATAGGCATTATAGGCATGATGTTCAAATTTATACACGCATTCAAGCATACAATTACGATCAGAGAGGCCCAACACACATCACTAAGATAAATATCATTGCATATGAGTAAGAATCGCTCAATATAAGTTCGGGGTTCGGAAAACCAACCTTAGAAGCCGAATACGAAAAGTTGTAAAGCTAGGCAGCAAAAAATCCAACTCCGAACACACAGATGACGACTAGAACGCGATAATAACGCAAAATAATGGGAAAATATAGTGAGGGTGTGAGTTTGGAAAGTTGAAAAGTGAGGGAATGTGAAAGATTTTGAACTTTTGAACTTTTGGCCTTTTAAAACCGTCTAGTTCTCGCCCATTCGACGACATAAGTTTTGGTCGCCGACCCACTTGGTGACACGCTGAGTGGGCACTTACCTCACCGAGTTTTACAGGACCTCCAATTAATGTGGGGTCCAAATGGCGGACTAAGTCGTAATCGCCAACCTGGTCGGTGATTCGCCAATATGCTCCTGGGCTCGCTGAGTTTTACAGACTCCAAGTTCAACATTTCTTGAGTCCAACGGTGGTTCGAGTCAGGCTCGCCGACCGGACTTTTGCTCATCAATCTACACTTTTCAAACACATTCTACACTTTAACTTGCAAAATCAACACACGATTATTTCTTAAACGAAACAAAAGCAGTAAAACTTGGGTTGCCTCCCAAGAAGTGCCTTAGTTAACATCATGGCACGACGCAAGTCCCCACTTAGGTTTCATCCTTGGAGTTTTCCTCATTGTCACAAGACAACCCTTTTCGTTGCTTTGGGTAGAGACAAGATAACACTTGGTCCATTTGGGACTCTAACAACTGAATGAACATGGCATGAGAGGTTGTCATCTAATTCAGCATTAAGACATTCTATTTTATCTCCTTCAACATTCTATCGTGTTCTTCGACTTTGCGATGAATGAGTAAGAGTACCTCTTTTATCTGCCCATCCTCTTGTTTCTTTTACCTTCGACGCTCATGAGGGAGGATGTACCTGTGTTTTCTTTGGTACATTACTTCCAGCTCTTTGACTTTCTTGGCCAAGAGATCCAACTAACCCAACAATGTGGCCAATCCTTGGTCCCTTTTTGTCTCCTTGTTGGTCTTAATCATGCCATCAAGGATTGTTGTTTCATAGGATTATCGCATCAAACAACCCGAAGAGAGTTGATCATCCACTCTTCTATTTTTAGGACCAAAGCCTCTTTAGAAACATTCCAGGAGCATTATATCTGGAATTTCATGAGTTGGGCATTGCTGCAAGAGTGACTTAAATATTGGCCACAACTCATGGATGGTCTCACCCTCCAATTGCTTGAAAGTTAGGATATCATCCCTAAGAATCACCAATCTCAAAAGAGGGTGGTCCATTGGTTCACCGTTGCTATAAGATATCTTCAATTTGTCTGCTCAACAAGCAACACACAAACCACAACTAAAAGTAAGTAGTTCCAACTATGACTAACAAGAACAAAGTTCAACTTATCCAAAGAATCTTAACCAACACCACTCCCCGGCAACGGCGCCATTTTAATTAATGTTTCATGGACACTTCATCCAATTCTAAGTGTCAATGATCGCTAGTCAGTATAATAGCCCAACTAAATGAGTTGGGGTCGAATACCACAGGGAGTGGTACGTGTTTAAGTTTCAAAAGTAAAGTACGAATATGCTCAAGTCATTCATAGGAATAGACATTTACTAATAAAAACATAATTTAAATTAACGGGTTGACACGAGTGTCAAATAACAGGGGGTCTTGATTGTAATTATCAACTACAGCAACAACAAATAATACAAAATAACAAATATTGAGACGGGTTCTTGGGATGTGATTCGATTATAGGCTAATGTAGACAAATGGGTAGTTGCAACTGTTAGTGAATAATTGTAAATTAGTGAATAGGCTAGACTATAGAAGAGGTAAACTTTCTCTCAAACAATTTACCCCGAATCAAGTCAGTTTCTCTCGAACACCAACAAGCAAGCAAATAAGAACAACCTACACCTTAGTCCATTCACTCTCTTGAGCTGAATGTGTGGAAAAGGGTTTAGGATTTACTCTCTCGAGCTGTACCCATGACAACCCAATACCCACAAACCATCAATTAATAATCTTGGTTTTAAAACCTCTCTGTCGACCAAGCCAAAAACAAGGAGGTAGAACTGTATTTGCAACTACAATCCTTTAATTTTAACCACAATTAATGATTGAAATCATTTCTAAACAACATTTAAACTAACAATTAGCAATACCCATAAGCTAAATCAGCCCATAATCACATAATCACATAATCACACCCCAAGAATTGGGGATAAAAATCGTTACCAAATTGTGTTTCCATCAACTGGGTAAGATTAATTTTGTCTTTACAAAGGTCCAAATTGAAGAATCACAAAGTCCCACTTCCAATTTCTCAAAAAATGGAAAACTTCAATTCTTTAAAGCTAAGGAAAACTTGTCTGAATACTCAGAGTTCAAACTCAAAAAGTACTCTACTCAATGTTCAGAATAAAATTTGATAGTAAACATAATGTGTGAAAATATATTTATAGTCGCCAAAAATATGTTGCGAAGGGACTTTCGGCGTAGTAGGTCGGGATCACCGATCAACTTGGTGATCCATCCTATGGTCAGTTCCATCGCCTTTTCGCTTTGGCCTTCAGCATCCTCAAGTTTTGTAACTTTGGGCGATCTAACACTGCATTGCAGAACCACTCGGTGACCCGCCGACTGCTCCTTTCTCTCGCCAAATTGATTTTCTCCTTCAGGGCTTGGTACACTGGAACTTTAGGTAAGAAGGTGGCCATTCAGCGACTCGCCAAAAGGACTCGGCGGTCACCAGGCCTTCATTCCTTCATTCTTTGCAAATTAGTGTCCATGCGTTGTTCCTTAATCCAAATACCTAGAAATCAAGGATTCTATATCAGTTATTGGCACAAAATAAGCATTTGAGGACACTAAGTCTATCCAAATAAACCCCTAAATGTGTCCAAATCGTGGACTTATCAACAACTACGAAAAATGGGCCTCATACTCTATAACAAATAAGCTGTCCTGTGTCAGATTCTCAAACCTAAAATCACTCTCCTCTCTCATTATCCAAGGGATGAAGCGGTCATGAAAGGCATTGGAAAATATCTCCCATGTCAGTAGAGGAGATCCAATTGGAAAAGGCACTAAATGATCTCTTCACCATTCTCTCACTGGCCCACGAAGTTGAAGGGTAGCATACCGAACCCCATGTGACTTAGCTAACCCAACCACCTCTAGAAACTCTTGACATATACGCAGAAACTCATTAGCATCCTCGATCTTTCCATCCTGAAACTGAGGTGGGTCCATCTTTCAAAATTTCCCATACCCGTGTTGATCATCCTCTGTAAGAACAACCGACGGTGCAACTTCACCCTAAACTGCTTGTGCAAGATCATTCCCAACCATGGGATCCACTGTTGGCTGCCTCACCGGGTCCTGAATAACTAGGGGTTACTATTGCTCTTGGGTCTGAGTCCCTACTATAGTCTTAGAGTTGTGGTATGCCGGTTGCACCATAACCCTTAGAAAAGCTTTCGAGCACATTCAAAACCCTTATTAAGGTATCTTGAAGAAAAGGTGTGGATGCAGGCTCTGGAGGAACCTGGTCCTCTTTGTCATCAATATGAGGCTTTAGAAAGACCTCTGTAGTATGACCCCTTGCATGTGTTGCTCAATGGGCATGACCTCTGGCTCGTGTCGTTCCAAAAATATGGCCTTTAGCTCGAACTCTACCTCTACCCCAAGATGGGGCCTCAACGACTGTCTCTGAAACTACCTCCCATCTACTACTGGTAACAATAGCTCTAGTCCTCTCTTTCTGTCAAAAGAACATACAATAGCTTATTACTAAATAAGGTAACCACACATGGCTAGAAATAATAAACAAAAAGGAAGTTTCCAAGTATTCTTCATAACCTATCAGAGATAAGTGCAGACGTCTTTGTACCGATCCTCGAGACTCTATGACGTCTTTGTACCGATCCTCGAGACTCTATGTAGACTCGACTTGTCTACACGTGAGACCTATGAACTTGTACCATGATACCATTTTTTCACAAACCAGAAATTGACTTGATGGCACTCGCAAACCCCTGAGGCTTAAATGACCTGAGGGGGGGGGGGGGGTTTGCCATTTTTGGGGTTTAAGCCCATTTCACCATTTTTGAGCTTTGGGGACCCTTGGAGGCAATATTGAAAGGATTTTCTATGCTAGATCATTTGGGTAAGTGTTCTTGATCCTAAACCTTCATTTTCCATTGATTAATTACGAGTTTTAACATCCACATGTGATATTTAGGTAGTCTTGTGGCAAGGTTTCAAGAATCCAAGTTCTTAGCTTAAATGGTGATTTTGACGTAGTTTTGATCTCTTTTTCAAAATAATTTTCTCTAATGAGTTTATAATGACTTCAACATCATTTCAAGTATTAATTTCAGATTCGAACATTGATTTTTGAATGGGGGTTTGAGTTAATTGACCCACTTTTCAAGAGGATTGATGTGGGTATTGTTGTTTCCGGAAATTTATTTGAATACTTGCTTGTGCATAGATTGTGTGGATTTGGAAGTGATTCGGAAGGGGAAGACTCAACTATTGGAGTCATTATTGATTGGTTTAAGGCATGTTGCTTCCTAAACCTTGTATTCTAGTTGAATTTGTATGCTTTGTTCGTTGATTGTGCGTTGGGAGTGATGAGGCTGCTCTGAAGGGTTTAAATTGTCCACTTGATACATCTAAACGAATAATAAGGGGTTGAAATGAAAAAGGCAATTTGTTGATCATGATGATGTGAATTGCCTTATTGTGACTGTTGTTGATTGATTGATGAAATGCTTGAAAGCATGAATGTGGACTTGACCCGTGTGATCTCTTTCTCTTTCTTCAATCTCGAGGCCTATCAAGGACTTGAAGAGGTAGCTGCTTGTCATTTGGCGGGCTCTCTTTTTCCTTTTCTTACACTTTGTTCTATTTGAGAAACAAACATTGAGACTTGGATTTATTTCTTAATTCCCTACTTATGTATTTAGGATCTTGTAGAAGTGACAACCAGATTTTATGGGTTTTAATAGAAGAATAAGTTTTCTACTTTATCTTCTTCTTAAATTTTACTATTTTCCGCATTTCTTTCATTTTCGTTGGGTAGAGGCTGACTTGTCTTGGTGGGAAAAATCAAGTGTCCTCACGTCTAGTTTTGGGCCATGACAGGGTATGATTAACAACTCTAAAACTAGTATACACGAGTTGAACGAGGGGAATGCCGAATATGCATATTGGCTCAACAAACAAGAGTCTTTGTTGAAGAAATGCTAGGATTAAATGGTATGAAGATGGTGACAGTAACAAAAGGTACTTCCAATCTATGATAAGATACAGGAAGAGAATGTTGAGCCTGAGTAGAATAACAATCAATAAAGGGAAATGGATTACTAGAGATGCAAAAATTGCAAAAGCTGCAATCAAACATTATGAACATATTTTTAATCTAAAGCAACACCGGGTTAATCCTAATATTTTGGACTGTATAACCGAATGCATCACCCACAGAGATAATCTCTACATTATCAAGTGCCCTCAAGAAGATGAATTAAAAAAGCCATCTTTGAGATGAAATTAGACAGTGTTGCTGGCCCTGATGGGTTCTCAAGTAAATTTTATCAATCTTGTTGTGATATTATATACAGAGGGAGACCCAAGTGTATAGGTGGGGGTGAACGTGAACCCGTTAATTTTGGGGAAAAAAATCAAGTATATATATTTTCTATCGTGAGAAACTAAATAAAATAAATAGTGCCTTCATGGAAAGCATATGATGACACTTGGTGTTGCTAGTACTGGCCAACTAAGTTGCTAAGACACTCCAAAATTGTTGTCGTACCTTTGTCGGATCCTCTAAAAATGCACTATTTTCTGAGGGCCTTATACGCACTCGTCGATATTTTTGAAGAGTCAGAGTAACATAGTTGGACAGTGCATCCGCCCTCGTGACCTCGGTTCGACGCCAACCAAAGCCACATTTGTCATTTGTATTGTTGAGTTTTGAATTTAAAGGGGCTTATTTATAACACTAAAATTTCTTGATAAGAGATTCGAATCCATGATAATTCAGTAGAACAAACCCACCTTGAACATTGAAAGTTTCACTAATGCCGAAATCATATCATCATATCATCATATCATATATAATACGAAAAGTGGAAAGCTCCATAGTTGAAAGTTCAATTGCGAAAATATCCCTTACCATATTAAAAATAACCACTTTGTCCTGATCACTTAACTAACACTATTCCTCTAATAACTTTTACATATTAGAGGCTAAAATGTTTATCTTCTATCAATTGGATAACTAATTCAGCTTTACTGAAGCGGAGTGGGGGGGGGGGATACTATTTCTCTCTGCAACAATTATTGTAGATGGTTTGTGTACAAACCTTTTAAAATTATCAGTTATATTATCAAACTTTTCATATTACAACATTTATATCATTGGTCATTTAAACTTCAATAAGTTAAATACTCTATACCCGTTTCATAATCTTTGCACTTTATAAAGTTACCACACCGTGTCAAATGTCTTTATCATTTTATTCATAGACTACACAAAAAGCTATTAATATTTCCCTCTTATTAGTTGAATTTTGTCCAGCGTAAGGTAATACTATTTTTTCTCTTTCAACAAGTTCACTTTTGTCACGACCCAAACCGCCGTGATTGGCACCCACACTAATCCTCAGGTAGGAGATCATTACTACAACCTAACTAAACAATACTAACAAAAAGACAGGCAATTAAAGATGTGGAAACAAGTTTAAATAATTGACTTAAAAGTTCAGTTCTCATAAACTCAGTAAGTTACCAAACACAAACATAAACATGCAGAAATTCAACACCTAGAACCTGAAAGTCATTATACCAAAACTTCTAACTAAACGGTCTAAGATAAGGGGATGCAACCGAAAACAACTAAACATATGTAAGAGTCTGAAAGGTTTAAGTCTAAATGAAATGGACTAAGATCCTAGATGAATCCATGGTAGCCTGAAGGAACTGACTTACCCTAGAACTTGACAAGTCAGTGATGTTCTAGTTGAGATCTCTCAACAATTGCCTGAAGATGCCCTCTACTCAACAAAGAAAGAGCAAAAGCAATATCAGTACACAATTAACGGTGTACTGGTAGGATCATGCGACTATTCCATTAAGTGAGACATATATAAGTAACTACAACATAGTAACCCACACACATACAAAAGGAATAAAAAATTACCTTTTCATGCTCAATATATCAGATTCACAATATCAATCTCAAATGCAACAATCTATGATGGTCCTCTCATGGAACCCACACTCAAACTGTTAGTGTGTTGGAATCTGACACCCAATCCAATAATGTGTCGGAATGTGACACCCGATCCAATATGTGTCGGAACGTGACACCCGATCCAATATGTGTCGGAATGTGACACCTAGTCCAATTATGTGTCGGAACGTTAAAATTGATCTAATCAACCATAATCACAAACACAATCGTCACCATGATGAATGATTTACAGACTTGTATCGTACAATTAGGTAATATGTTCATTGTATGCTACAAAATCACAATTAATAGTTTCATTATATTCATTTCATCTTTCCCTATTCGCATACATGCATGAATACAATGGAGAAATTATCATGCATATACAACACAACCGGGAAATCAAACCATCACCTACCTCGAAACACAACATGGTCACTCTTAAGGAACTTAAGCTTTCCCTTTGCGGAGTCTCTCAACCTTTTCTAGATCTAAAACTAGTAAATTATGCAAAGGATAAATAATAGAGGTCTAGTTTACCTAGATTATATCCAAATACTAACCCTTGGCAAACCCTGTAATCCTAACACCCAACTAGGGTTTTTTCCACCATTAAATTCAAGTCAAAACTCTTCCCCAATGACAAATAGCTAGGATTCTAAGCTCTAAGAATCAATTTACGAAATAGGGGAGTAATTGACCTACCCTTAGCGTGAGAATCGGTGAAAAATTAGAAGAAATAGCCCCAAGTCACCCTTTTGCTCTCCATGAACGAAGTTGCCGAAAAATAACAGCTTTAGGACTTTTCCCGATTTTACTAGTGACTGGTCCGCCAAAATGGGCCAAATCCTACCATAGAGGCCCTGCCATGGCAGGTTGCACAGAGACAAAGACTCAAAATTTGTGTTCCAAGTCTTAATCTCACAACACACCCTCAAACCTTGAAGTTCTTAAACCACCCTTTCACGCTAAGATCAATTATGAGACTTCTACCCTCCCGAATTTGATTCCGTAAAGCCGTATAGGCTCCTTATCGTCTTGGATATATACTTAAATCATTAAATTTATAACAAAATCCCCCATCCATTACCAGATTACCCTAGACCTCACCTGACTCAGATTTCATCCAAGTGTGGCATAGGTTGGAATTTCCAAGTTACTACTTAGAAGTTTTCTGGCCCAAATTCCTTATCCATTGGCTTATCCATATGTATGGGAACGTTCCGTTACATTAGATACCAATTTAACATCATTCATCCCCAAGTGGAAAACTAGGAAAATTTAGCTAAGGTGAGAATAGAGTACTCACTGAATCGTCAAATAATTGGGGATACTTGTCTGACATGTCCTTCTCGATTTCCCTAGTAGTTTTGTTCAACCAGATGATGCTTCTATTGAACTTAAACCGACTTAATCTCTTTGGTTCTTGGGTTCCGGACATCACGATCAAGGATTGCAACCAGTTTCTCCTCATACTAAAGATCTTTTTTAACAAAATTGAGTCCCGCTTGATGATATAATCTCCATCTCCATAATCCTTGATGATATAATCCTCATCCCCATAATCCTTGATGATGTAATCTCCTCCTCATAGGGTTCATGCAGAAATATAGATATGAACTAATCAACTCAATGAAAGCTCTTGAATTTTTCTCTTAAACTCACTTTAGTTTGGAATATAAATTAAGACATGTGATTAGGATGTAGGATCTCTCAAGGATTAGTGGAGCTTTTAGTAGCTAATACAAAGAGGAGAACGTTGTCACGATCCAAAGTAAAATGTTCGAAAAGAATCACAAAAACAAAAGAGGACCAGGTGACCCTGGTGTACTGGCTGGCATGGGGCACTAGGACCTAAACTACACCGCAAAAGTCATGGAGCTATTGGTGGTGCGCATCCCCCTACCTAGAAGACCGATAATATTTTCTTCTCAATTTAGGGTCTTACTCATTTAGAATGTGGTAAATTGTAACATCTCGCAAATTGAAAGAACTAGAAAGAGCTAGAATTAGAAAGAGTGATTTTTGGAAATAATAAAAATTCGAAAAATTGGTTAAGTTAAGTTTGAGTTTTTGGTCAACTTCAAACGACCATAACTCCTAACTCAGGATAAGTTAGGTGATTTTACAGATATCTCAGGAAATATCTTGGAATAATCTTTCCAATGCCTCCGAGTTTGCGTGATTCCGAGTTCGTATGAGTGAGTTATGCCCATTGGAAGTTTGGCTATTCAAATAAGGAAAGTCCAATCCGGATTTTAGAAGGGCATTATGGTCTTTCACCACCCAATTAAGTTAATTCGTTTTTAGCAATTAAATTGGGGTTTAAACTGAATTGGTTCAGTTTAGAAAAATTGGAAATTTACGCTAGGGTTTTTGGAGAAAGAACGCAAGAGGAGAAAGAGCAAAGTTCGTCGTTCTTGAAGGTTTAGCTTGTGGATTTCGACAATGGTTGATCCCTAAAGAGGTATGTGAGTCTTTCATAGCATTGGGTTCATTTACCCATGCGCCAATCATGTTTATTTCAGTGAAGTTTGCTCTAGAAAGTTGAAAGTTGATGAATCTTGAATGGTGTTCTTGATATTGGCCTTCGTTCTTGAGTTAGGTTGAGATTGAGGAGTTCCTTGAGGTTAAAATGTTGTTTCCTTGAGTTGTTTGAGTTAGATTCTTGTGTATACATATTGGGTATCTGAATCTAAAGGGAATTTGAGAAAAAGAACCGAGTTTAGGTGAATTGGTGTTAGGAAAAGAAGAAGGAACAAGTCGGGTAGAAACTGGGTACCAGGTCCGCGACTGTTCCTCAGAAGTGTAACTTTCCCTTCGCATCGCGGAGAGGCCACAGACCTCTCTGACTCAAAAATTATTTTTGTGACCAAAATTTAAATACACCTCCGCGTCGTGGACCCACCCTTAGATAGTGATTTCTTGATCATTTCTCATGTTTAACTATCTAGAATAATTCCTAAACATCATGAGATCCTTCCTATCACAAATCACAATCCTTGAATGCATAATTCAATTCAAGGAAAGTTAAGAGTCAAGTCAAGAGAAGTTAAGAGTAAAGTCAAGAGAAGTCAAGAGTCAAGTCAAGAGAAGTTAAGAGTCAAGTCAAGAGAAGTCCAGAGTCAAGTTAAGAGAAGTTCATAAAGTTTTCCAAAAGTCTTTTACAAATGTTTTAACTTTGTTTTAAGACTTGAGTTTTGAGTTGAGTAAAGAGTAAAGTTTGAAGTGCATTTCTTCAAAAGAGTATATTGGGACTATGTATTCCCAAAGAGTAAATGTTTTCACATTTAAACAAGAAAGGGAACTGAGATTTCCAAAAGAGCCTTTGAGCTAGTTTTCAGTAAAGAGTAAGAGTAAAGTTCATTCTTCAAAGATTATTCGAGAACTAAGTATTCCCAAGAGTTAAAATGTTTTCACATTTGAGCAAGAAAGGAAAC
>JAJOOR010022458.1:0-19182 GCA_036250505.1 Solanum acaule | reverse complement strand
ATGTCGTATGCCTCTCTCTGTTTGGAAATTGGTGTCTGTTCAACCAAGTTTACCACTGACGACGATTCCCAGGAACTAAAAGCTTCGAGGAATTGCGTTGCCAGGGTCTTAAGATTAGTCAGGCCCTCCTTTGCCCTTTCATTAAAAGTCACGTGACCCTCACATGCTTTCTCCTTTGTCTGAGGAATTATGAACGGCCCACCTTTACAATTGAGGCCCAAGTTAATTGTTGGGTCATGACCTACAAGTCGGTCTTGGCCCATTAATTTAAACTTGGAACCCTCCTCGCGTGTCTCTGTATTTGCACGTGGTTGTCCAGCTGTGGCTGACATATCACTGTTCAAAGTACGATGCAACTCACGATCCTTTGGTACAAATATTTTGGACCGCTGGGTAATATCCACTTTCGAAGGGATTTTTTGGCTCTGTTCTTCTCCGGCGAACACCCTTGCAGGACTTTCAGTCCAGATTTGCATTGTGAATTGGAGGTTTCCATCGTCTATCGTGACCTCTTTAGGTACTTTGGTGCCATCACCTTCTACCTTGATTCTCGCCCATTTTAGGTGATTTCGTAGTTGTGTTTCCTCCTCTGTTTCGACCCATCCTCCACAGAAATCACCGATGGCTTTGAACACCCCGTGGGACCAAAACTGAAGGGGCATACCAACAATTTTGACCCATGTTGTTCTAGCTCTCTCTGTCTCCACTGATGTACATATCGTCGGATTCCACCATTGGAAAAGCACTGGAGAGTTCCTCCAACTCCAATTACCTTCAACTACTTGTTCTGCCGTGATCATGGAGGAGAACTCAAATAAGAAGTAATCGTTTCCCATCTCGTAAATATTCAAGCCATAAGTCTGCTTCCAAAGGTCATTTGTCCACCTTCTAATATTTGCAAGGGTTGGGGCTTCACCTTTACTGTATACAAATTTTCCCACTAAACTCTTCTTTAAAACTTCACTATATGAGTTTGCATTATCATTAATGCAGATTCTATCTCCCCTCTTGAATATTCCCTCTTCCCTAGAACCAATATTCCCCTTGTTTGCCCATTTAATGCTCTTTAGAATTTCTGCATACGGTATATTCTTATCCACCAACCTATGTACTCCTCGGTTCCCCACGTGTTTATGGCTGCTGATAAATCTCTCAATCTTTTCTGCAATTCCTGACCATCCTGAGTTGAGAGTCATTTCAGGGATGATAATAACTGCCCTTCTTCTGCCTTTGATGTTTATCAAGCTAATGTACCTTCCATACTTGTTGTAATTTCTGGCACAATAAATCTCTGAGAAAGCATCCTTTTTCTTCCATCTTCGCACCGTATTCCCCTTTGTTTTTGAGGCCTCCCGTAGAGTCTGAGAGATCCATTCCAATGCTTTGGCGTTGAAGGTTGTTCTTGTGACGAAGTTCCTGCTTCTTTCTGTCCAGTCATACCAATCACCTGCTGTTCCGGGTGTTCGTGTGATATCGTAGGATTTAAATCCGACTCCGAAGTATATAGTGTCGTCCATCGAGGGTTAGTTCTAGAAAAGTTTTAGGAGGGAAAAAGAGAAGGAAAGGAGAGGTAGCTTCTGGTGATCAGAAGGATCACCGGAGAAGAAAGAAAGAAATATCAATCTAGACAATCATCTCGATATTAGTGCCTGAGAGAAAAGTTGCATTTTTTTACAACTATATTTTTCTTGTTGCAGTTGGAAGAGGTTTCTCTGGTTTTAGAGTCCAGATGTGTTGGCCCCTTAGCTGTTTCCGCATAGGCTTTAACAGCACCACCCCATTTGCATTGCTATCTGCTGAGGCGTTTAGTTTGCTAATTTATGTTGTTTCTAATTATAGAAACGTGTCACTCTTTTTAGGACAGACTAAACAAGGAAGTGTGTCACATAAATTGGGACGGAGGGACTAATAACTTTGGATTTACTTAATTGCCTACGTATTTTGCATAACATGTGATAATGGATGGCTACCTTTGAATTTAACTTGAGTAAGTTTGGGTTGTAATATCAGGTTTTTGTTTATTTTATCTTTGGACTTACTGAAAATGTAGCATATTTGGGAATGATGTATACTTACAGCTAAGGTTTGTATTACCAGGAAAGGCTTACCTCCAAGGAACAAAAAATCAGTGATAACTTCTATGTCCGGGGTGATGGGACTGTAAGTTCTACTGTTACAAATTGATATTTCTCATAGAATGGGCCTTATATTGTTGATGCGCATCTTATGGCAGCTTATTTCTGTCAACAGAGGGCTTTCTACTTTTCTGATGAGTTTTTAATAAATCTCTTCAATGAAAATGGTTTTGATGCTGAGGAGCACTTCTTGTGTTTCAAGCAAGTGGAAAATCGGTCAAGGGAGTTGGTGATGAATAGGTATATGATCAGTACTTTCTATTTGTTACTTACTCCATTTTATTGTATGTGATGTGGTATTTGATTGTATACATAATTTGATGTTAGTTTGACTTGCATATTACACCAGTGATATTGAAAGAAAAAATTAAAGTTGTTGTGAAGTTTGTTTGTTTAAATGAGAAATATCACTTCAAAGTTCAAAATTTGAATTGATTAACTAGTTTGAATTTTTGAAAGTTGTGACAGCTGTATAAAATTGAGATGTCCAACATATTTTAACATCAAAATGGAACTGTCATATAAATTGGATATATTGATAAGAGTAAATATCGCATCCATGTCTAAATTTTAATAAATAAATGAATTTTGAACAATTATAACACTAGCAATGTTATATGAGAGTGAATGTTGGGACACAAAAGTAAAACACATTAGTGAGATGAGTGTTGTAAAAATGTGGATGCTAAGATGGATGTGGGGTCATATGAGATTAGACAAGATTAAAAATGATACATTCTTTAGAAGGTGCAAGTGGCACAGATTGAGGATAAACTTAGAGAAGATTGCTTGAGATGATCTGATCATTGTCTTGGTCGACCTCCAGGTGCACTAGTCTATAGATGTGAAATCATGGTTAGTAAAGGTGTCAAAGAGGACACGAGATGTAAAATCACATGGAAAAAAGTTGTTTTGAAAGACATAATCTCTTGGAAGCTATGCAGACTTAGCAAAAGACAAGATACTGTTGAATTTACTTTAGTTACTGCAGTAATTTTTAATACAATAAATTGTCTAGATTTAGAATAAATTTGAAATTTAAATTTTTACTAGGTTGTTTTAGTTCAGAAATTCTAGCTTTTTTTTGAATTTTGAATTACAGATTTTCTGCATATTTATGTGCTCAAACTGAAAACCATTGAAAGTAATTTCAATCCAAAGAGAGACATTTTCAACTCTCTTTTTGCTGCCCCATCTTTTTAAAAACACCAACAGTGGTATCAAGAGCTTAATTGATCTTACGGGATCTGTGAGTTTTTCCAAAGAACTATCATATCATTTTTAACCCGTTAGGCTACTTTTAACCTGCAAGGGTTATTTTTCTATCCATTTTAACCCATCAGGGCTATTTTCAACCCGTGCTTTTTTCAACCAATTTTAAACCTGAAAAATGGCCAGCAGCATACTCTCTTTCAATGCCCCACAAATTTCCACAGGCGATACCAATCAAATTTGGTTTGTGAGAATAAAACCATATTTTAAAACCTATGCGATATGTGATGGAAGAAAAATTCTTACAACAATATTTTGCAAATCCTACAAAAGTTCAGATTAAAGCACTTTCAAAAGAGCTTTTAGACACGACAAGTTATTCAAGGTATTTTTTCAGCATAAAGCCAAAAGAAGGAAAAAAAAAGAAGAAATTTTTAAAGTTCAAAAACAATAAACAGAATTCAGCACCAACTGTCAAAGTAGAAATTGAGGAGGAACATTTTTTCATCTGCAGTAACTAAAGCAAAGGAGGAGTGTTGAATTTTACTTTAGTTACTATAGTACTTTATGATATAATAAATTATTTAGGTTTAGGATAAATTTGAGATTTATATTTTACTAGATTGTTTTAGCTGTTGAGAAATTCTAGCTTTTTTGAATTTTGAATTGCAGATTTTCTGCATATTATGTGCTCAAATTGGCTATTTAATGCCCTCCTACACTTAATAAAATCATTTAGACATATTTGCTGCCCCATTTTTAAAAACACCAATAGACACATGGAGAAAAAAGATTCATATAGGAGATATTAATTAGTTGAGAATATCTTTTAGCCATGTTAGTACATTTTACTTTAGGTCGTATGATTTTTAGGAGTCTCTTCACACTATTAGATATTTTTATTATGTTAGAAAATATAGAGAACTTCTAGTACTTTTCATTTTTATCTTGTATAGTTTTGGCCTGAAATGAATTTAAATGGAGAAAGGTCAGTGAGGATTCATAGAGCTGACCTCTAACTTATTTGGATTGAAGCATGCTAGTATAGTTGTTTGTTATTAATGAATTTGAAAATTTGAATATTATGAAAATAAGGTGTCAAATATTTTGCAACACCCCAAAATAAAAAGGTCAATTGAACTGAGGAAGTGTGATCTGTATTCTCTGGTAGATTTAAATATGCTTTTCATTATACCTGTGGTGTTTTCTGTTTATGAGCTCTAGGTAGATTGGCCATGCATTATTGGACATTTGGTTTGACTTTCAGAGAACCTCAGTTTCCCCTTTTGAATTTACATCTGTCTCAGCATAAATACTGGAAGTAACACTTACAGCAAGCTTAATGTCTTACTCCCTCCGTTCCAATTTATGTGGCATTTTTCTGATTTCGAGATTAAAACAAGTCTATCCTTGACCGTAAAATTTTTCATATATCTTTTAAATATTTTGAATTGTCAATTATTGTGACTTATAGTATTTTTTACATAGTTTATAAATATATAAATTTCATTTCAAAAACTTTAAAGATTTCATGCGCAAATCCTGGTCAAACTTAAACTGTTCGACTCTCGAAAAACGAAAAGTGCCACATAAATTGGGACATAGGGAGTATTATTTTTGAACGTCTGATTTGATCAGTATCCTATATTATACTTTATCCTTAGTAAAGTTCCTTTGATCATTATCTACCCAGTTTTGAACCGCGTGCCAGGTGGCCCTTAGGGATTCCTTGGTTTAAAAAAGATTTCTTCTGCTATGGAATATTATGTTGGACAGAACATTCAATTCTCTTAAATGGTGAAAGATATGTAAATAGTTGACTAGTTTGTGTCTTGTCAGGGCACTTGTTGATGTCTTATACTGATCATCTTGAGCTACATTAATCGTGGAGTGGGAGGTATAAGGTTTTATACCCCTAACTTGATGAAAGTGATAGTTTTGTTCCTGGTTATGGCCTCATTCAAACATAAATAAGAGTCTTGACTAAGTTAAGTGGATTCATAATGTGAAGAAGGAACAAGTTTGAAGAATCCTTGCAGCAATCCTTATTTAGATTGGTTATCCCCACTTAATTCCTTTGGTTGACATGTAAAGAAATGTAATATTTCTTCTCTAATCTGTGAACTGGCCCTTATAGGCTATAGCAGTCCGTAATTATCTTTCCTTCCCCCTGCTCTACCTCCCAAGTTGACCATTGTCCAAGTCTTGCTTATTGAAGTGAATTGTTTTTTTCCTGTGTGTGCAGTTCTTCCATTGGAGGTTTGCCAAAGATTTTAGAATTTTTCCGAGGGTTTTTCCTGTCCCCTCCAACCGTCATCTCAAGTATATCACATTTTCTCATGAGCCGAGAGGCAACTTGTAGGGGAATTGTGGAGATCTTCCTTATAATGGAAACTTGATATTGCTTAGAGCCAACATGTGGCTCTTTCAGTGCTTAAATTTATTGGGTTTGTGGTGTGGGTTCACTCCTACCGTGGTAGGATAGTGAAAAATATTTTTACAGATCAGAGGTTTGTCACTGAAATGTAGAAAAATCTAGCGTTTTGGAATATACAAGGGAAGGGTGTTGTGCACAAAAAGCCAAGGACATCAGTGATTTGGACAAGACCAAAAATGAGTAAATCAATACCCATGGACAGGTGCATAATGTGCTTAAAAGGTTCATCAGAAAAAGCATATGTTGCTTTGAATTTTACATAATAGTTCATCAGATAGACGAGGAGTAATATTAACATGCAATATACTCATGGCTGAATTTGATCTTCTTTTGAACACACTGGTAGCTAACTTTTCTTTCCACAATTATTGATATTAGAATGCAAAAGCTGCAAAGCCAACAATATTGAACGAAATGTTAACACTCAAACTCGAGTTTGGGATGTAGAGGTGACAGATAGGAGAACAAATGTGGTAACAGATGATTCAAAATTTCTAAAACTGTTATTTGTGACTTTGTGGAGCCTAACTTCATTAGGCACACACTATAAAGAATCTGACGGGCTTGGATGAAGATCAATGCTAGACTCTGTATTTCATTAATAATACTATCTTGTACTGGGGTTTCCCCTTAACATCTCATATCCATTTTTCGGTGTACTTTAGGTGTATTAGATAAAAACATACTTTGGTGCTGTGGTTTCAGGCGCTGGGTTCAAGCTGTATTCCGTGTTGGTAGTGGAATATCTGGAGGGAAAACCGAAAGCAAGGTGAAATTCCTTGGTAAGGATAATGATAAGCCTGAAATACCAAAAATTATCCTTGAAGACTCCGCAAATGAGACAGAAGTTGACATATCTGAGGGGATGGCTCTTGAAATGTTTGGTATTTCATCTCCTAAGGAGGAGGTATGAACTTTCATTCACTTCTAGTGTTCATTCCTTCCTGTTGTTATGAGAGATCCAGAAACTGTGAGGATAACAGAGTTAATGGTTCCAGAAGGCAGTGTGACTAACATTTGTGGTTTTATGCATTAACACTGACATTATAGTTAAGCAATCATGACCTATGCATATATTTAGTGCTCAACTGCTCATGCATTGATCCAAGAGTGGCATGTAGATCTTTTTTTTTTATTATTCAAATAAACCAACGTTTGTGCTGTATCTCATCAAATTTACTTCTGGGACCTGATCCGAGTTTGTAGATACAGGTTCTTGATTAAATAGTAATTTCCATTTTTCAAAGATTGATACTCTAGTCAAGTTGAATTAAGGATAGCAGTTATCAAATTTCCTCCATTATGGGTAGCATATTCTAATATGAACCAGGTGGTTAGTTGTAATTGATTCAGAAATATGAAGTTGGGAGCGCTGGATCCCCCCATAAAAGCTTGTATAAAGTAATTTTTAGATGTTTCAAAATATTTTCACCAGTCACTGACTTCCATACTTATCAACATTCTAGATTCTTGATGTCATCTCCAAAGACTATTCTTTCAAGATAAAGGTCCTCTCAAAAGAGTATCAGCATACCTGCAAATCAACTGGCTTAATGTTATGGGAATCAGCTCGGCTTATGGCTTCTGTGCTTGCTGCTAACCAGACCATTGTTTCAGGGAGAAGTGTTCTAGAGCTGGGTTGTGGATGTGCGGGCATTTGCTCCATGGTTGCTGCTAGATCTGCTAACCTTGTGGTTGCCACTGATGGAGACACAAAAACACTTGATCTGTTAAACCAGAATCTCGCTTTGAATCTCCATGTACCAACTCTTGCTAGTCTAATAACAAAAAAACTTGAGTGGGGAAACAGAGATGATGTAGAATCCATCAAGACACTAAATGACAGAGGTTTCGATGTCATAATAGGCACAGATGTCACTTATATTGCTGAAGCAATCGCTCCTTTGTTTGCAACTGCAAAAGAGCTGATCCGACCCAGTATAGGCGATGAGGAGGATAGTACACCAGCTCTAATCCTTTGTCATGTCTTCCGCAGAGTTGATGAACCATCTATACTTTCAGCAGCGTCTGAATTTGGTTTCAAGTTGGTGGATAGGTGGCCTAATGCACTAACCTCAACTAGTACATCTCAGAACATAATCCAAAGCTGGTTCTCCGATGGCAGCCTTGAAACTTGTATTCCTACCACTGCACTCAATATTCAGTATTTCCACAAGTTGTAGGTTTAGATCTTGGAGGAATTTTGTCATCTGCATCCAGAGAAAGGGGTAATGTTCCAGAAAGCTGGTCAAGAGTTCTTCGGTCCTGGTTCTTGAACCTTCAAGGCTTCAAGCATTGAATCTGTGTTTCGTGTTAGTCCATTGCTTATACATGCAAATTGATTTTGCATATAGCTAAATATGCTATTCGTTTGGAAGTTGAAGCTGTTCTTTTAGGAAGGAAAATGAAGCCATGCTTTCCCTTGTCCCAAATATTTACAAGATTCAGGAAGTTTTTAGTTATCCAAAATCAGTTATATATACTTGATATTTGTGAGTTATAGTGAAGCTCCTATATCTCTTGAATTCATGCATAATTTTTCTGTCTCGTATTTTTGCCAAGATTCAGGAACCTTTTCATTGACTAAATGAGATGTATACTTTATATTGGTTTGTTATGATGCTGAAATTTGACATACGATATACAGTTTTCTGTTTTTTGAGAATATTTACGTTGAACAAATATATACTGGATGCTCTGGCTCATATAAAATGACATGGTGAGATCATAAACATTAAATGAGATCAAATCACGTCATGTATGAAGAGAAAAAAGTTTATCCCCATATCTTACATGACCAAATGGCTTTCAAGGCTGGTCATGCTAATATTCCTTCCTATCTATCATATCTTTTTTAGCAATTCATTTCAGATATTTTTGTTTTACTTTTATTTATATTTTTGTATACATTGTTCTACTGGTAAGTACACATTATCATACATGATTAGTGGGTAGTATAGAATTCTCCACCTACTGATTAAAATTTGGAACCACATGTAGTTACATATTACTTAATGATCAACTAATCGGTGTTGTCTATAATTTTTTGTCAGGTTAAATTCTTTGCAAAATAGAATAAATAAGGAGAAACACAAAGAGAGTGTTCAGCTAATAACTTAAGGAGATGTATTGTTGTTTCTTAGAGAGGCTCTTATCATAACAAACCAAAGCCTCATGCACGCATTGCCTTTTACCTAACTAATTAATTTTCTCTATTAAAAACAACAATTTTACCCCTAAACACAACAAAGGGAAGATTTTTCAGATTAAAGGTTTTTATTCCTTTTTTTTCTTAATTTTTTTTTACATAGTTCTGTTTGGATAAAGAAAACATCAGTTAAACATAGCTATCTGCTGAAGTTAATTTGTATGGTATCTTTTGCCTTTTTACTTTTATGGTTTTAATTTAGTATCTCTTTTGTTGTCATCCTTGTTTTCTTTTGTTTTGTTCAGTTAAAAGGAGAAACATGATCTATATATTTCTCATTCCTTTGTGTCTTTGAGCTGTTTATTTACTTGAAAAAGACTCTGACTTGACAAGTTAGTATAAATGATTTCATTTGTGGGAAGAGGACAAACATTTTTGACTTTAGTATATTGTTTTGATCTGCTGATGAAAATTTTACTCTTTTGCTAAATCATTTGGTCCTATTATAATCTTTGTTGTTTTTCTCCCAAATAGGAAACATATATGGAACTCATGCATCTAATGGAGAGGCTTAGGCCTATTATGGTCTTAAAAAGCTGGGATTACTGTGTTTTATGGAAGTTGAGTGAAGATCAAAGGTAACGCGGATTTAGAACACAGTATAATTTGATTATATGTATTCTTTTTAGATGTTTTATTGCATATGTACACATAGTACGAGCGTTCTAGATCCTCCTCTTCCTCTTTCGACAACGAAAGACCCTTGTGTAATTATGTGTGATGCAGGTTTCTTGAATGGATTTGTTGCTGCTGTGGTGGAGCTGAGAAAAATATGCATAGCTGTGAGCAAGAGATATTTTTTCCTGATTCTTCTACTTCAACTTGTAGAGATGTTATGTTTCAGCATCCAACAACAATTGCTTGTGATTTACTGGCTCAGGTCCCGCCTTCTCTGGCGCTAGACTGCGGGTACATGTTTGGCCTATACCTTCTTCCTTTCTATTACAAGAAAATTATCCAAATAAAGGGTAGTTCAGTGCACTAAACTCTGGCTATGCGCAGAGTCTGAGAACGAGACTCTCCTTCAGTTCTAACTCTTTGCAATAAAATTGCAGAGTTTATGCACAGACCTTATTATCTAATCAAGCAAAATGGATGAACTTTGTATCTTTCTCGGAATCAAATATCTCTAATGTAAGAATTACGTTGTTACTGTCGATTTTCATTGCATAGTTGATCTCCGTTGAAAAGCACCTTGTTTTTCTGCATAATGTTGTTTGATGTTAATTGCAGGAAATAATGGGAACCAGAGCTTTGATTCCATCTCCTCTTGGATTGCTCGAGTTGTTCAGTACGCAACAAGTAAAACATATGCTTCCTCCCTCTTACCCTCTTTTTCATCTATTACTTACTTTCTTCCCTATTTTTGATGTTAACTCCGAGAAAATTATGTCAAAAGCTACAATTACTGTCTTAACTATAGTTACGACATACATAAGGAAGGTAAAGGGTAATCATGTAGAATGATTAAGTAGTACTCAAAAATATTCATGGAATTAAATACTTTGATGTAAGATATTGAAAGCCTAAAACAAACATCATAACAAATTTTACAGCTAGCAGAAGATGAGAAAGTCATAGAATTTGTCTCAGCTCAATGCAATATCTACTTGGAGCAGCAAGCTATGATGAATTCAACTTTCTCAAATGGAGTTCAAGAGAACACATCAAAGCCTTTCGCAACAGAAGGAGAAGGAGACGATCATATAAAAGATCCCCAAAATCATTACCAACAGATAGTCTCCCCTGCAGCTACATCAGATCACTTGTCATATGATTTCCCACTTAAACGAAAACAATTGGATACTTGTTCGATGAACTTCCTTCCTCCGTTCAGTACTTACAGCACACCAGAAGTCGATAACAACACAGGAGGGAACATGTTGTTTAATCAGAGCACAAGTGATGCGACACATTTCTCGGAGAATAGGTACATGAGTGAGATGGATGCTTATTTACAGAAGCAAATGATGAGAAGTAGTAGTACTCAAGCTGGAATTGATGATGAATCTGTCAAACATGATAATGGAAGATCCAATTCGGGATCTGATAGTGATCAAAATGAGGAAGAAGATGATCCTAAGTATAGAAGGAGAAATGGAAAAGGTCCTCAATCCAAGAATCTTATGGCTGAAAGGAAAAGAAGGAAGAAACTAAATGAAAGGCTCTATGCTCTTAGAGCTTTGGTTCCCAAAATTTCCAAGGTAATATATAACAAAATTCTATTAGCTATAATTCCTGATTGGCAAATATTTATTGTCGAATTTATGTACACAGTTGGATAGAGCATCTATCCTTGGAGATGCTATTGAATATGTGATGGAATTGGAAAAGCAAGTGAAAGATCTGCAGCTTGAACTTGAAGAACATTCAGATGACGACGGTGGAGGAAGGAATCCGGACCAGATTCACCCGGTCGTTTTAAGCCATAATGGAACTAAAAACAGGCCTAAATCAGAAAATGGCAAACTTACAAATGGAACCCATAGAGAAATATCAACTAATTCTAATGGTAGCGCTGACCCTTCCAGAAAAAATCAAGAGGTAGAAGAGAATGACAAATTGCAGCAAATGGAGGTACAACTTGTTCCACTTTTTATTATCTCTTTTAGGTGACCTCTTATAATGTACTTTTTGTTTAACACTTCTAGTTTACAAACATTTTAGTGGTAATAGATTTTTCTTTTAAATATTGCTGCAAAAATATGTTAATGTCATTGCATACAGTATCACTAAACCCTAGAGTGTTGGTTATAAGTAGAGGCGAACCCAGAAATTAAAGACTTCGGATGCACCAATATTATCTTTTCAACTACTTAAAATAAAAACAGTGAAAAAGGGCTTCAACTAGATTTGAACCCTGGTCTCAATAATGGCTCCTCTAGCTTGTAGAGGCAACACAAGGGCACTCATATGCTTCTCTTGGGTGCACTGTTAATTATATTCTAATTTCTATCAGTTTGTCAAGATAGATATACATATATACAATGACTTTTTTGGAAGTTAACAGGTGCACGTGCACCCCCACTTACAAGTGTGGGTCCGCTTCTAGTTATAAGTACTCATATTATTATTGCCACTAAATATAATATAACTTCATTTATATAGAGTTCTGATTAAAATCCTTACATGTAGAGTGTTTTTTTAAAATAAAAATGTTTTCAATCCCTAGAATGACATGAGTCTTTGATATGTTTATTGATGATGATTAAATTTGTAGCCACAAGTGGAAGTTGCACAATTAGATGGGAATGAGTTCTTTGTGAAGGTGTTTCGTGAGCACAAGGCTGGTGGATTTGTGAGGACTTTGGAGGCTTTGAACTCATTGGGCTTGGAGGTTACCAATGTTAATGCAACTAGGCATACTTGTTTGGTATCAAGTATCTTCAAAGTTGAAGTAAGTCAAAATATTCCTTTTTTTTTTCTTTTTTTTCTTATACTACCTTTTTGCTTTCTTGGTGATTTGATTTGAACTCATAAACAACCATAAGGATAAAGGTGGAGAAACATGCTTATCATCTGAGCAATTCCCTCTTATCCAAACGACATTCCTTCACATCTTTCGAGTCTGAAAATGTTTTTTTGTTTTAATTGTATGTTAGCAGAAAAGGGATAGTGAAATGGTTCAAGCTGATCATGTGAGGGACACCTTGCTAGAGCTGACAAGAAACACTAGTAGAGGTTGGTCCGAAATGGGTAGAGCATCATCAGATAATACTAATAATAATAATGCAAATGGCACTACAGATTATCATCAACATCAACATCATGATCATCACCTAGACAATAATAATCAACATAAGCAAACCAATTCTCATCACTTTCATAGACACCACCATCACTAACATGTTTTATTTTAATTACTATACTTTTGTAATAATGCACTTCTGTTTTTTTTTTTCAGAATAAGATACATGTGTGTGAACTTGTTGCTTTTCTAAATGGGAAAATTAGACTAAATGTCCATTTGGTCAATTTTTTAATCTAAAATAACCCAATTATCATTAATTACATAAAATCTTCATTCGACCACTTTCAATTTCAAGCGTAATGGTTTTTCGCTACTACTATTCCTTGGTGTGTTGTCTTCTTCTTCCTTCCTCCTCCTCCTTAGTCTTCAATCTTCAAAGTTTGTTTAAAGCTCGACTTAAACAATCAACATGTCGCAAATGTGAATCTCTTCGAGTAAAATAATATATCAAAAGACTCGATACATCAAGAAAAGGTTATAATATCTAAATTTTGGGACTGTTTAGAGGATATTTGAGTTGGTTGAAATTGAAAAATATGGTTTGCAATATTGTATACTTTATTGTATTAACTATTAACTATGTATATACTTCTCTGATAGATAGTTATACGTTATTTATATATCATTATACATTATTTATACATTATTGATACATTATATATATGGATCCATCACAATTTACATATGCAAAGGACCATTTTATTGAAAATATTTTTTGTTGCTCGTACGTAATGGTCAGTATTTATTATTATTATTTAAAATAATTACAATCTTACCAATTTACCCATTACTACGATTTTTAACTTACTAATTAAATCCTTTGAAATAGAAAAAAAAACTACTATCCACCACTCTCCTTCCTCTTCGTTTGCATTTTTTTTTTCCGAACTTCATGTAGAAACTACAATTGTTTTCTTCAAAGTGTAGAGACTATAATTAGTCCCAAGAATTGTAGCTGAATCTGATATGGTGTTAAATGTTGACCCCCCTTGATTCAAATTTATTTTTAATAACTGATATTCTTGACTTGTGTGTCACATATACGATACAAGTATGTGCATATATATGTGACACACTTTTATAACGAGGATATATGAATACAATAAAAAATGTGCAGTATTTTATTTCACTTGTCTCATTTTCCCTTTTATAAATTCTCTCTTATTTTTATGAATGAAAATACCAAGTATTTTATTTTGAAATGGAAAATACCAAATACATGTAAAAGGGAACCGTAGGAATTCTAGCAACTAGCAAGGGTCAGGTTTTTTTTGGGAAGCTGACATAAATATACTATATTAAAAAAATATTTACCATTTATAGCAATAACCATTTTTTTTCACTTGATTACTTTTAATACATATTACAAAGAACAATTTATTATTCACATATAATACAGGTTTTATTGATGGATAATACATTTATCACACATTTTAATACACTTATAATACAATGTGTCAATTTCTTACCAAACAAGCATAATATATTTTTTAAAAAATAGTTATAATACATATATATTGAATACATAATTCACTTTTAATACATATTGCAGATTTAACATAGTACTGTTATGTATTGCTATAAATAGCAAGTAATAAATAAAAAATATCGCTAAAATCAGTAATTATTTATTAAAAGGTACCCATTCAAATAATTTTTCCTTTTTTCCCCCTTTGTGTTAATTATTTTCCGTTTGAAAGAAAGTCTATTTATAGGTCTAAAAAATGGCAGCCTGATTTTTCATGATTAAGAGCGAGGAGAAATCGAATCGACCAATAAATTGAATCGAAAAAAATATTATTGGTTATTGTTATTGGGTTAATGATTTTTGGGAAAATTACGCGGTTAAGCAAATTTATACTATTTAATTACTCATCATAGCTATAGTTTGCTATAATTATCACTTGCGACTAACATTATACATTAATTACGTGGGCTGACTTCAAGTTTGTATAATTAGTCATGTTTGTATATGTATAATTCGCCAGAATATACAAATACATATGTATAATATACAATTATCTAACCGATATACATATACAATTCACCTCTCTCCCACTCTCTGCCCACTCTCTACCCACTCTCGCTCGCCTCTCTCCCCCCTCTCCCAATTTCGCTTGCCATATATACAAATGCATATGTATAATATACAATTATCTAACTGATATACATATACAATTCACCTCTCTCCCTCTCTCGCTCGCCTCTCTCCTCCCTCTCCCAATCTCGCTTGCCATATATACAAATACGTATGTATAATATACAATTATCTAACCGATATACATATACAATTCACCTTTTTCCCACTCTTTGCCCTCTCTCGCTCGCCTCTCCTCTCTCCTCCCTATAACATGTAGCTACGAATTGTAATTATCAAACTATAGCTATGGAGAGTAATTAGGCTATTTTTGAGTGGCTATATGTGAAAGTTTCTCATGATTTTTTAATGGTTTTACAATCGGGTTATTTGGTTCGGTTTTGGTTTTTTAATATCGGGTTATTGGGTAAATCGATAACTCATTAAGACGGTAGTACTTTACTACTTTATCCATACATAAATATTACTAAATATTAATCTCAATACCTTACTAACAACTGACTTTGTCATTTTGCCTTCAATTCACACTTTACAATAACTTTTAGTTTACAACTTCACATTATACAAAACGTCAAAATCTAAAGTAAGAACCCTATTCCTCTTAATATCTCTTTGTGTTACACTTGTGTAGTTCTTTCATGTGAGTTGTTATTGTTTCTATATTATGAACATTTGTAAAGTTACATTATTGTCTTATCGCGTAAAATTGTAGGAGAAGTCATATATTTGTTTTATAAGCACTTTCTTATTAGTTAAACTGAAAATTGAACCGTGAATGACCAAAATCGATAAACCGAAAACCGATAAAATAAATCTTATTGATTTGATTACTAGTTTAACATATTTAAAAATCGAAAATCGATAAATTAAAATGATGATACATAAAACCAAATCGACCTATACACACCTAGTTATGATAAGGGTGAGGCGTACTATTCAAAGAGTGAAATTAAAATTTAACTTTATGAATTTTGAAATTTATAATGATGATTTCAAGCGTTAATAATTGAATACGTTTCAAACTCTCGAAAGGAAAGAATATTTTTTGTTCATTTTAAAAATATAGGAAATTTCCGTACTTGCACCCCCTCAAACTCTTCAAAGGAAAGAAAATACGGACCATCTCTTTCATTTTGGCTCTTTTCCTCTTGTTTTATTCCCAACTTTATACCATTTCCTCTTATTTTACTCCAAACTTTAGACCAATATCCCTTCCATCACCCCTAAATGATAATGGTATAGTAGATGAGGTTGCTCCTCATTTAATCAAAAATTTCGAATTTAAATTCTGACTATGAAAAAGCTTCCTTCCGAATGGAACCCTACGTGACGTGAATCTGAAATATCCAGACTCCAATACAATACAAAAAATCGGGTGAAAAAAAAAAAAACCAATATCCCTTCCATCTTGACTTGTGGGAAATAAATATTAAAACAACGTTAAAGTATTACAATGACATACATCAATAATACTAGCAAATTTATTGGTGGTGAATGGTGATCGATGTGCTATGTATCTAATATCTAAACATAAAAATGGTTATAAAGTCTCACTAATTCGGAATGCCAATCAACACAATCCATAGGAAACGGTGAAGAGGGTTGTTTGATAATTTACTACCCCTTCGGTCCATATTATAAGGTGTTTTTTTTTTAAATTTCGGATAATATGTTACTAACCTTAAGAAATTCATTCACCCTTCAAAAGTAAGAGATATTTTCATTAAATTATCCATATTTTAAAATATTAGTACCTATTTAATATTATTTCTTGGTTAGGTAAAAATCGACTTATGAAAATAAATGTAAATTTGAAAATACTAATTAATTTCTTCTTGATTATATGAAAACTCACTTAATTTGGACTAAATATAAAATCTATAAACACAATATAATTATGGACCGGATCGAGTAGTGATTACGAGACTAAGGGCCTGTTTGTAGGAATGATAAGGAATAACTAATCTCGAGATTAACTTTAGGATGATATATTTCATGTTTGGTTGAGATAAAATCGTGGGATAACTTATTCCTAGATTAGTTATTTTGAAATTGTAGAGTTATTTGTATTACACATTGAGGGTGTAATAACAATTTGAGATAATTAATCTCGAGATAACATATTCCCAACTAAACGAGCCCCAAGAGCTTAACGATTGGGTTGATTAGCATTCGGGAACATGTGATTACAGATGTTGGAATCATGCTTATGAAACAAAACAAATACTTAAATTTAATTAATTAATCCTATCAAGATTATTAAAGACAAGTATTTTGAGTACCTACTTAATACATTAAGCATCAAATCTAATCCCCCACAAGATGGAATCAAACATTTACGAGAAATGTGAGACATCCCGCAGACTCCGCTGTTGACACTTGACAGAATTTTTCTATCAAAATTTGTCAAAAATATTCTTTTTTTTTCTTTATAATTAATTTATACTGTTTTATTGATATATAAAAATATAAAGCATATGTACTTTAAGTTGTGGCTTCATAAACTAATATTTTTAAAATTTATGTCTTTTGACCAAGGGTGAGAGGGCATCTCATCCTTTATTTGTGGTCCACTCTCAATGTGCCATACATTTTCCTTTTCTTTTGACCAAATGTCATAAATTTATCTTTTGCAATTGTAACCGTTATCTAATAAAGACTACTTCATATTCAAGGGGATTTGAATCTGTGATTTCTTGGTTAAGGAGGAAAGAGTATTTATCACTTCATCACAATCCTTGTTGATGACATCGGTAATTTAATATCACGAGCTTCTGACTTCGTGGGGGAAAATCATGATGAATGTAGCCAGAATTCCGTGGGTTTTGATCTTTCTTGTACTGAAATCCCTCCCTCCATTGTTCGCAATCTGAATATAGTTTAACTATACATGAAGTATACACCGACTATACATGAAGTATACATTGATTTTCCAATCTCGATCAACTCAAAATCACCTCTAAATAGTCCCAAATTTTACATATGAAATCTTCTCAATGTTTCAAGTCTTTGACATATAATTCGCTCAAAATGATTCAAATTGATATGTTGAATTTTTATAAAAATGAAGATGAAGAAGGCAGACCGTGGGCTGGGCTAGACACCCATCTTTTACCCCAAACCCGGCCCGTACCAGCCCATGTAGGTGAGCTCGCAACCGGTACCCTCGGTACAAAAATTGATAATGGGTTGGATTTGCTGGTCCAACCCATTTGATAGGTTTTAAGCATCAATAAGTAATAGTTTAAGTGTGTAAATAAAAGTCGATAGCAAATTTAGTGATTGTCGATGTATTTAGCCAAATGTTATTGGCTAGCTATGACTTCTTATAAGAGGAAAGATTTAAAGGTGACATGAATACTATCTAAATATTAGCTAGCTATATACATTGGATGTATAAGCTTCATATATAAATTTGTCGATCGAACGTATGTAAAAGAGAAAAATAAGATTTACAAAGAAAGAAATTAAAGTTAGTTAACTGCTTGAAAATAAATTATTATTTCTTGGCCAAAATGCTAGAAAATAAATAATGTGTCTAAATTGAAAAAAAACAAAAAGACTAAATTCATGTATGATATTTTTATTTTTAAAGAAGAAAAGAGAGGCAAAAAGGAATTGGCATGTGATATTTCTAAGCTTTTTCTTCCATATATAAAATACTAGATAATGGTGCCCGTGCTATGCACGGGCCCAATAATATAAATGGTATGTTTTGGGGCTAATAACAGAGTTTTTGAAGTGATTGTTTGCGTGGATAAAGGAATACGTTTTTTTTATCACAAACCTGTACTTTCTTTGACACTATTTAAGGCATAATAAGACTACCCACATACAATATTTTTGAAATAATTTATGTTGTCAATTATCATGATTTATAGTATTTTTATGATAGATTCACTTCAAGAATCAGTGGAATTTTTTGTATTTTTTTGAAAACATATTTTATGTTGTCAATTATCATGATTTATAGTATTTTTATGCAATTTTTAAAAATAAAAAACACACAAAAAAAATAAGACAAATAAATTAAAATGGACCCAATATATGTTATTTTTGTTGTCTCAATTTATGTGACACAAATAAAATTTGGTTCATATTTAAAAAAAAATGTTTTAAGTTATTAATTATTATGATTTATAATATTTTTATGTAACTTTCAAATAACCTATATTACTGGTCACTTTGTCATAATTTATGTGATATGGATAAAATTACAAAATTAACCCTTTTAAAATGTCTTTTAGATATTTTAAGTTGTTAATTATTATTATTTATAATACTTTTTTGATAATTTTAAAATGATATGTGTTATTTTTTCTGTCCCAATATATGTGAGCC
>JAJOOR010022457.1:0-25834 GCA_036250505.1 Solanum acaule | reverse complement strand
ATTGAAAGTATCTTTGTGTGTGAAGAAAGTTTTTAATTCCTTATGGTTTTGGTGTCTATGCGATGAATGAATGCTAAGAGGCTTGTATTAGACCTCTTCGAGGTCGAGTACGCCGGTTACGACTAGGGGGTGCTCTCGGGTCGTGACAGAAAACCTATGGGTGAAGTCATGCAAGTGTTCATCTTTGTGAGTGTGAGAGTTGTATGTGATTCCGGAGTTATAAAGTGTTGAACAATTGTGTGTGAATATGAAATCATCTTTGTGTGAGGGCATTTGAGTACCTTTGTTGAGCTTGAACTTGCATTTGAAGCAAGTATTGTGAACTTGAGAATCTTTGATAATAGTGAGTCACAACGTTAATCTTTGATTCCACAATTGATCCTTGTATGAGTAAGTTGACTCTTGTTGTGTGCATTCATGATTGAGTCTTGTGTAGCAGTGTTTGAGACATCCATTTTGAACTGTTGAATTTTAGTTTTACTTGAGGACAAGCAAAACTTTAAGTTGGGGTTGTTGATGAGTTCGAGATTTGGACTCATTTAGGGCTTTATTTATATAGATTTAGTGTCCTCAAATACTTAATTTAGGCCAATAACTGATGTAAAACCCTTGATTTCCAGGTATATGGATTGAGAAACAAAGCAAGGACACTAATTTGCAAAAAGGAACGAAGCAAGCTGAAAGAATGAAGAAAAGCAAGCCCGGTGATCGCCAAGTCCACTTGTCGAGTCGCTGAATGGCTATTTGACCACCTAAAGTTCCAGTGTGCCAAGCCTTGAAAGAAAGAACCAGGTAGGCGAGAGAAAGTAGCAGTCAGCGGATTGCCAAGTGGCTCCGTGATGCAGTATTGGATCGCCTAAAGTAACACACCTTGAGGATGCTGAAGGCCAAGGCAGAGGGGCGATGAAAATGACCAAAGGGTGGATCGACGAGTGGTTCGGCGAGCCCGACTTATTTCACCGAGTGACTCTTCGCAACACATTTTTTGCGACTATAAATACAGTTTTGAACATTTAGTTTAGTATCAATTACTTTTTAGAACATATTTTTATCAAGTTTTGAACTGTCAGACAAGTTTTCTCTAGTTTTTCTTTATCTTTAAAGAATTGAAGTTTTTCACTTTTGAGAAATTGGAAGTGAGTCTTTGAGATTCTTCGAATTGGACCATTGTAAAGACGAAATCAATCTTACTGAGTTGATGGAAACTCAATTTGGTAACGATTTTTATCTTTTTATGATGTCTAGCTAAAACCCCAATTTTTGGGGTGTGATTATGTGATTATGTGATTATGGGCTGATTTAGTTTATGGGTATTGCTAATTGTTAGTTTAAATGCTCTTTAGAAGTGAGTTCAATCATTTATTGTGGTTTAATTTAAGAATTGTAGTTGCAAATATAGTTCTACCTTTGTATTCTTGGCTTGCTCGAGAGAGAGGTTTTAGAACTAAGGTGTTTGATTGATGGTCTGTGGTTATTAGGTTGTCATGGGTTAAACTCGATAGAGTGAATACTAAACTCTTTCCCACACATTCAACTCGAGAGAGTGAATGTACTAAGGTGTGGGTTGTTCTAATTTTGCATGCTTGTCGATGTTCGAGAGAAATCTACTTGATTCGGGGTAAATTGTTCGAGAGAAAGTTTACCTCCTCTATAGTCTAGCTTACTCACTGATATTTAGCTAGTTTCTAATAGTTGCAATTACCCATTTGTCTATAGTAGCCTATAATTGAATCACATCCCAAGAACCCGTATCATTATTGTTACTTCGTATTTATTTCCGCTGTTTGTAACTAATAATCATAACCAAAACTCCCAATTGACATTCGTGTGAACCCCTGATTTGAATGATATCTTTATTCGATAATTTCTATTCCTATGACTAATTTGACCATGTTCACACTTTCCTATTGATTCTCAAACACGTACCGCTCACTGTGGGATTTGACTCCAACTCATTTAGTTGGGTTATATACTGACTAGCGATCGTTGACATATAGAATTGGATGAAGTGTCCTTGAAACGTTATTTAGGCCTCGTCAAACTAAATGTAATGGTTGTTGATAATATTAAATAAGAATTCGACTTCTGTTTACTTATTGTAGTGAAATGATTTATACCATGCCTATTTGGGACATGTAAATTACAAAGTCTTGCAAAAATTGATTACTTTAGAAGTATTGTTTGATTTCAAAAGTGATAATAGAAATGTGAAATTTGTGTGGAATGTAAGTTTGTTAGACATCCTTATAAGTCTATTGATAGGAATTCTAAACCTTTAGACTTAATTCACACAGATATATGCGATATGAAGTCAATACCATCTCGTGGTGGGAAAAAAATATTTTATAAATTTTATTGACGACTACACTCGATTTTATTATGTATATTTTTCTTAATAGTAAGGATGAAGAAATTGGTGCATTTAAGCAATACAAAAATGAAGTGGAAAATCAATTGAATATAAAGATAAAAATGATTCAGAGTGATAGGGATGGACAATATGAATCTCCTTTTATAGAGATATGTTTGGAATATGGTATTATTCATCAAACTACTAAACCCTATACACCACTGTCAAATGGTTTGGTGGAACCGAAGAACAAAACATTGAAGGAAATGATGAGTACCACGATAATCAGTTCTGTTTCACCGCAAAACCTGTGGGGGGAAGCCATCCTTATGGATAACTAGATACTCAATAGGGTAGCCTGTAGTAAAACACAATCGATTCCATATGAGTTATGGAAAGAAAGGAAACTCAACTTGAAATATTTCAATGTTTGGGGGTGTTTAGCCAAGTTAAAGGTTCCTTTACCCTAGATGGTGAAAATTGGACCCAAAACAGTGGATTGTGTATTTATTGGATATGTTGTGAATAATAAGTCCTATTGGTTTTTGGTTTACGAATCTGATAATCCTGAAATTCATAGTAATACGTTAATTGAGTCAGATAACGCCGAGTTCTTTGAACACATTTATCTGTATAAAACTGAATATGAGTCAACAAGTGAAAAACCAAAAATGACCATGGGAAGAATCAACAGAAAATGCACTACATAACGAGGATCCTAAGCGTAGTAATCGCTAATGGAAATTTACTTCTTTCGGACCAGATTTTATGGCATTCTTGCTTGAAAACGAGCCTCTAACATTTAAAGCAACTATGTCTTCGTTTGAGTCAACGTATTGGAAAGAAGTAGTCAATAGTGAGATCGAATCAATTTTAAGTAACCATACTTGGGAATTGGCTGATCTTCCTCAACGAAATAAACCTTTAGGATCAAAGTGGATCTTTGAAAGGAAAATGAAAGCCGATGGGACTATTGACAAATATAAGGCTAGACTTGTAGTCAAAGGATACAGATAAAAGGAAGGTCTGGACTACTTTGATACATACTCTCCAGTAACAAGGATAACATCAATTAGGATATTAATAGCACTAGCGGCAAGGCATGATTTTAAAATCCACCAAATGGATGTCAAGACGGCCTTTTTAAATGAAGAATTGGAGGAACAAATTTACATTGAACAACCTGAAGGGTTTATAGTTCCTGGTAAAGAAGAGAAAGTGTGTAGGCTTGTGAAGTCGCTTTATGGCCTCAAGCAAGCACCCAAACAACGACATGCTAAATTTGACCAAACAAAATTGGCAAATGGATTCAAGATTAATGAATGTGATAAGTGTGTTTACATTAAAAATGTTCTGAATTATGAAGTCATTGTTTGTCTGTGTGTTGATGACATGTTAATAATGAGTAAAGATATTGACGATATTAATGCTACTAAGCGCATGCTATCCAGCAAGCTCGATATGAAGGACTTAGGAGTTGTTGATTTGATCTTATGGATCAGGATTCTGAAAACTCATCAGGGACTAGCATTATCTCAATCTCATTATATTGAAAGAGTAATGGATAAGTTCAAGTACTTGAATTTCAACGATGTCAAAGCTCCAATTGATTTATGCTTTACATTTCAAAAGAATGAAGGTGAAAGTGACTCTCAATTTGAATATCCTAGGGTGTTGGGAAGTTTGATGTATATTATGAATTGTACGTGACCAGATATAGCATGTGCTATTAGCAAACTGAATCGGCTAACTAGTAATCCTAATCAAACTCACTGGATGGCAATGAAAAGTTTGTTGGGGTATCTGAAACATACACAACTCTATGCTTTGCATTATAATAAATATTTTTCCGTGATTGAAGGATATAGTGATGCATATTGGATCACCAGGTCAAATGAAGTAAAATGCACAAGTTGTTATGTGTTTACATTTGGTGGATGAGCATTCTCTTGGAAATCGTCCAAACAGACATGTATCGCTCGCTCCACAATGGCTGAATTTATTGCCTTAGATAAGGCTGGTGAAGAAGTTAAATGACTTCGGAATTTCTTACAGGATATTCCATTTTGGCCCAAAACTGTGGGACATATTTTCATACATTGTAATAGTCCAGCAGCAATAGGTAGGGCAGGGAGCGTCAAGTACAATGGGAAGTCTCGTTATATACGATGGAGACATAATACCGTAAGACAACTACTCTCTAGTGGAATTATCACAATTGACTATGTGAAGTCAAGCGATAATATGTTAGATCCACTAACGAAAGGCGTAGTAAGAGAGGTAGTTGAAAGATCATCTAAGGGAATGGGTTTACGGCTTAGGACAAGTCATCATGGCAGTAACTCTATCTAGCAGACTAGATATCCCAAGAGCTAGATTCAAGGAGAAAAACAAAGTTGTGACTGACGGTTCGACATTGTCAATCAACTCAATCCATTCTCATGATGAAGATGATATGCTCAAATTACACTTCCCTAGAGAAGTATAAGCGATCGTTATCAAGTAAAGAACCCAACTTGATGGTTGGGGTCGTTCCCACGAGGAATATGGTTTAGACTTAAACTTAATTCACGATTATAATTTTTTAGTCAACTTATTTCCGAGACCAGTAAGTAAAGAGGGGGGGGGGGGGGGTTTGTGAAACAAATAACTAATTTTGTTAAGTAACAAGTGAGCAAGATTCAAACTTTATTGTTATCAATGAGAGAGAGAAACTAGGGTGTATGTGTTCTCGATAAGCTCTTAACACGGTAATCCTAATAATAGTAATCCTTTCCTAGAGTATCACATGCAAAGTTGGTAAGCTAGGTATCCCTAAGTAATTGATACTCCAAATAGGGAATTTCACTCCGCACCTTGGTCCGGCTACATGTGTATATTTTATTAACCCTTACCTTTACCTCAGACTAGACATCACATCAATGTATGGCTTAGTTTTTACCCTCGCACCAATTAACATTAGACTATTAGATAGTATCACATTAAATCTCTGTTGATAATTCTTTTCTTATTAACTACCTCCTTGGTTCGAAAAGTAGCAACAAGGCGAGTTCTAACGTTGGCCACCGTTAAAAAGACTTCTAAGCAAAAGAATTACCAATACATGCATCAACACTATTCAAGAATTACTTAGTTATTACTCATACATTGTTAATTGATCATGGTTCTCACAACCCTAGTTGTGGATTTAGTTACTCATGCTTGAAAGAACACAATTCATATTTTTAGAAGAAGAATTCATGAACTTACCTATTGAGTAAAAGAAACCCGTAATCTCCAATTGAAATTCAAAGCAAAAATCTTATAAACCGAAATTAGGATATTAAATTGCCAAAGTTTACAAGTTAATTTCAAAGAAAATAGCAAGAACTAAAAGTATACAATGGTGTCTAACCCCCAAAAATGAGGTTTACATACCCTATTTAAAGAAAAACTTGTTCTAAACAAAAAGGAAACGAAATAAGGAAATAAAACTTCTGGACGCGGCTTCGATCGACGAGACTGACCTAAGGACCGTGGATCTACCTACGGTCCGTAGGTCCCTTCCATAACTTGATACGTAGAACTTTTCGACATAAGCTGGAACCTTCAACTTTCAGATACAAACGACGGATGTGCATTATGGACCGTAGGTTGACCTACGGTCCGTGGGTCCCGTTCCGTGGCTCCACACTTAGAACTTTTCATCAGGTACTGGAACTTCAACTCCCACTAATCATTGATGGATACACAGGATGGACCGTGGGTCGACCTACGCTCCATCACTCGTCTCCGTAGTTCCACACTTAGTCAGACTTCCTTGATGATCATTTCACGCCTACCCACGATGGACCGTGACTGACCTACAGTCTATAAGTCACCTCCGTGGGTAGATCCTTCTGCAGAATTTCAGTTGTCATCTCTCTCGACCTCGTCCAAGCCTATTTCCAGCATATACCTAAATCACACCCCAGAATGGGGGTTTTTAGCCACACATCAAGAGATAGAAATTTATACCTAAATGAGCTTGTATTAAAATGGGTATGAATATTTAAGTCTTGTTACAGGCCAAGAATGAAGAATCCAAGAGACCCAAGTCCAAATCCTTGGAGATGAAACCCTCTTCTTCTTCAAGTTTCCGAAACCCTCTAAAATTTAGAGCAAAAATATCCAAATGTAATGTTCTCTAAGTGAAAAATATATTAAAAGTTCCACACTAAAACAAAAACTCTAACTAGTATTTATAGTTATCACAGATTTGTGCTGCAACGGATCATTCGGTGTCATTAGTCAGAATCGCCGATCAACTCGGCAATTCGCCCTTTGGTGTAGTTCACCACCGTCTCGTACCAAGCTTCTGCATCGTCATGCTCTGGGCCATTGGGCGGTATGGTACTGCTTCGCGGAACTGCTCGGCAATGCGCTGACTCCTCCCTTTTTCCGTCGACTTGATCCTTCTCTTCAAGGCTCAGCATACTGGAACAAAAGGCGAAGTAAGACCCTTTGGTGACTCACCAAGTGTACTCGGCGATCCTCAGACTTCATTTCTTCGTTCTTTTTAGCCCTTTTCGTTCCTTTTTTGCGACGTAGTGTCCATGCTCTCTTTAACTCCAAATACCTGAAACTTAAGGGTTTTATCAGATATTGAGATAAAATAAGTATTTGAGGACACAATTTCTATTAAAATGTAGCCCTAGATGAGTCAAATTTGTGGACTCATCAACACCCCCAACTTAAACTTTTGCTTGTCCTTAAGCAAACTCAAGTTCAGTCGTTCAAAAAGGGTGTCTCAAACAGTGCTACATAAGACTCAATCATGAATGCACACAAGAAGACTGAATTTACTTATGCAAGGATCAATTGTGTAATCAAAGATTCAAGTTGTGACACACCATTACCAAAAATTCTCATCCTCACAATACTTGCTTCAAATGCAAGTCCAAGCTCAACTATAGTGTTCAAATGCCCTCACACAAAGAATGATTTCATATTCACCCAATGGTTTCACAGTTTAAAGGTTTGGAATCATATGCAACGCTCACACTCACAAAGAACATAATGCATGCTTTCACCCATAGTTTTCCCGTACTTTCCAATCAACATTTGTTTCAGCTCACTCAAGATCAAAAAGGTCTTTTCAAGGCTTGTAATGGGGCAGAGTGCAAAGGTATGGTCATTTAGGCTCAGTGACTTTCATCCTCATGAAATGTTCTGCTCATAACAATTCCTTTCCTTTCCCTTTCACCATTTTCATTAGTGCTCATAAGTCATCCTTTTATTCACTTTCCATAGAATGCTTGGAAACCCCATTTCTTTTGTAGTTTATTCCATAACTTTCTTTTTCATTCTTTTTCTGTCTTTTCTCTTCTTCTTTTTTATATGGAGGGGTTCCATTTTTCTCAAAACCATGGGTAAAAGGGACTTTCTTGCACTTCTTGATTTGCCTTCTCTTTTCACCACACCCCCCAACTTAGACTTTTGGCCTAGGTTGGCTATTCCAACTAACCACAACTTCATGAGGATTATGGGTAGTGGAGAAAGAATGGTCTAGGTTTCATCAAGTTTCTTCCAAAGGAATGGTAAGGTTCAAGGGGTGTTCAAAAGAGGTTCACACACCCACAAGGTAATTCATAAAAGATGTATATGTCAAATTGGCTCACACTCATAAAAATTGCCTAAAATCATATCAAGAGAAAGCTTCACTTAGTTGACTGGACCAACGGGGCAAATTCTAGGATCTATCATGCATAGTTCACAGGTAAGCTCTTCACACTAGGCATTGACACTATAAGTTAAACAAGACTCCACACTTTCTCTAGTGTGTAATGATCATCACAAGAGAATCAATTTTATACAAGGCTAGTCATAACGAGATGCAAAGAGTTCACATATTGTCTATGCAACTTCATTTGGCCTCATCGTAGCCGCGCATTCATGTTTGTTCGATTGTAAGCACTATTCATCTCATCGGTATTGTTCGGGACCGAGACTTAAATTTTGCAAAAGAACAGCCACATTCATCAAACAAGAGGTGGCAAAAATGTTTGAAAAATTCAAAAAAAATTGGAAGGATCAAAATTATTTAACAATTTTAAACAAGAAGGAAGCCATAAGCTCAAACATCCACAAAAAGCAGTATTTTACACAATGATATCTCAAAGCCCAAATACATAAGAAAAAACATGAGCAAAAGTAGCACACAAAAGGTGGGCCTCACCCTCAAATGCAATGAACAGAATTCGAAATGTAAAATAAAGAAAGACAGAGAGGGAGGTAAAGAGTTGATCTTGGCTAATCGGTCGCTCCTTCTGTTTGGGCATCAGTGCCTGACGTGTCAGCCTAGAATTTGATAATGGCCCCCGTAGATTCTTCAAAAGATTTAGCAGTAGTTGACTTACTAAGATTGTCCAAGTCATGAGCTGCCAAAAAGGAGTGGATGGCTGTGAAGAATCTACGTTTCCACGAGGGGATAGTGGGGTCGAGAGGATTTGTTCCCTTGCTGGCACTGGACTTCTTACCCTCATAATCCATTTTGGGGGGATTTGTTGCCTTTGTATTTTTCCTGAAATTTTTTGCTCTTGTTTGTGGGGGTGGCATATCTCTTCCCGCTACTTTTGGTCTAGCCATTTTTGCAAAGCTTCGAGAAAAAGTTAGAAATTATTCAAACAATGCAGTTTAATTACTGAATCACTACACCGAACTAGTTGGTGAAGCACACAATTACTTAGGTGGTTTGTCGAGTGCAGTGCGTAGAGAATACAAGGGTGTAGACAAAGGGCCATAAAAACACTTTCGGCGAGTCGCCAAATGCTTTCGGCACCCTCAGACTTCTCGCTGAAATTTATAGTATCAAATATCAATCAAGGCGCCACATTATAAACAAGATGGGGACATTAGGCGAACCGCTGAGTTGTTTGGCGAGCTCGACCTAGATCGCCAATCGATCCAACGTGCCTATTTTTGACCAATCTTTTCGAATTCAACCCTGTGACCCCCGAAAACACAATTAAGGCATGCATTACTCATATTAGGCTTAGACCTAGTGGCAATCATGCTCAACCCATGAATATTAAGTCAGTTTAAAAACGCAACCTTCAGGAATTAACTATTTAACTTTGTACAAGCAGGATTTGTGAATCTAATGGGAAAACAAATATTCTACTCCTACTAGAGAATCCCAACACAAATCAACAAGGTAATATCATTGCATTCAGTCCAAAATCGATAGAAAGAACTCAGAGTTTGGGAACCAACATTTCGTGCTGACTAGAATGGAATTGATTCGCTAGGTAGCAATGTAATCCAAGTCCCGAACAAAAATCAACAACTAAAATACTATAAAAGTGTAGGGATCTTAAAGATAGAGTACAGGTGTGAGTTTGGGTAGATAAAAAGTGAGGGAAAGTGAATGAAGTTGAAACTTTTAAACTTTTGGCTTGCAAAACCGTCCAGTTTTCGCCCATTCGGCGACATTAGTTCTGATCGCCGAACCTCTTGGCAACTCGCTGAGTGAGCACTCGAGTCGCCGAGTTTTACAGGACCTTCAGTCATCGTGAAGATCCAAACAGAGGTTTCTATCGTGATTGCCGACATGGTCGGTGATTCACCAATAATTTCCAAAGCTATCCGAGTTTTACAGACTCCAATATTGACGATGTCTTGAGTCACATGGTGGGCAAGGTTAGAATTGCCGAACTCCTTCGGCGACTTGTCGACTGGATCTATTGCTTGCCATCTTTTACTTTTTCAAACACTTCTCGTACATTAACCTGTACAAATAACACACCATTATTTTATCAAGAAAGAAGTAATAATAGTAAAAATAAAGCAATTAAAGGGGTTTCGGGTGCTTCCCAAACAACGCCTTAGTTATCATCGTGGCACGACACTACTGCATCTTCAAATCTCACTCTTGGGGTTAGCCATAGTATCACAAGGCAAACCCCCTTGCTGTCTCGCATTAAGGTGAGACGGGATATGACCCATTTGTGTCTCCAACTGCTTGATTGAAATAGAATGGGAGGTGACGGTCTGGCTGAGGGTAGAAACATCTTCTTTCATGCCTTTCAGCATTTTGTCTGACCCTTCAACTTTGTTGAGGAGACGCGAAAGCATATCCTCACACCTACCACCCTCTGAGTCCTTTGGATTTTGGCGCTCATGGGGAGGCACATATCTGTCCTTCTCCCCATCCTTCCAGTTAGGATTTCGATCTCTCCATTCTCGATCCATCCATCCTTCATCTCTAGCCTAACCTTGGTTTCCACCCTGCCTTGGGTAGTTTGAACGATAACCACCACCTTGGTTAGCTAGGAAGTTCACCTCCTCATTATATAATGCTTCGAAATTCGCCTCCTCACAATTTGCACACCCGACACCCACACCGTTGACACCTCAGGTACCAGTCCCCATGACATTTTTGGATAAAATATCAAGTTGTGTCATGATCTTGGCCATGTTTTGGTCTCTCTCATTATCTTTGTCCATCTGCTCCTTGGGTAGTTTGAATATGAGAGGGGAGACTTGGTCTTCATGGTGTACCATGCCCTATTGATGGTCATCATATCATCTAAGAGTTGGGCTGCTACTGCATATAGCTGCTGTATTAAGCCTCCAGGCGAGAGTTGGTCAGTGACACCTTTGTTTACTGAATTAAAACTCTGGTAAAAGTATTGAAGTAGCACGTATGGGAACATATGCACCTTGAAGGATCTCCAAGGATGGAGGCCGTTTGGCATACAGGGATGATGAGACGGGGGTTCCATGCCTTGTATGGGAACATATGCACCTTGAAGGATCTCCAAGGTGGGAAACATCATGCTTGGATGATAGCTTGAATGATGGGAAGCCTAACGAAGCAAGGAGGAGCAAATGAATATGTTGCTCCATTCGGCGAGTTGACCTCCACTTTGGCGACTCGCCAAGCTACTTTGGCGACTCGCCAAGCTACATTGGCGAGGGTTCTAACATCGCCTAAGGTCCCAAGGAGCTACAACTGGAAGTTCCTCACTCAGCTAGCTAAAGAGCAATCGACGCATCGCCCAAGGGCTTGGGCGATGACCACCAGATCACCTAATGTCCAAAGAGGCATCAGGATCATGGTCCATCGCCAAGTGGATAGGAGGCCCATCGGTGCATCGCCAAATGGACCCTAAGACCGCCGAAAGTTACAGCAAGCCTTCAAGGGAGAAGCCAAGGAGCAGGGTTTTCGCCGAACCCATTGGGTGCATCGCCAATCTATTTGGCGAACCCGACTTGGCTTACCCATTGGCCCATTTTGGGTCACTTTTGGGCCCATCTATGTAATAATGCCTAAAACTATAAATAGGCCTTTAGGGGTTCATTTTAGGGTTAGACTTGTTTGAATATTGTGGTTATAAACCTGAACTCCTTGTGTGACTGTTTGAAAGCTTTGTATAAGCTTTTGTTGATTCTTGTTTAGAAACATCGGTTGCTTGGGATATTGATTCCCTCGAGGTCGTCGTAAGAGTTAGGTGCTTCTTGTTGGATTAATGAATTGAGGTCTTTGTGTTTAATATACTCTTAGGTTGCTCTTTGTTTCCTCTTTTTGTGCCTATCTATTTATCCTTCATTTCTTGTATTTTTGAATTCCGATATATTCATTATTCTTCTTGTGAGAATCATATCATTTGGTATCAGAGCCGAGCTTAGTATCGTTCCTACGATTCTTGTCTTGGTTTTGTTGATACAAAAAAAAACTGTTCAAAACATTTTTGTCAAAATTACTGAAATGGGTTTAATGATTTGTGTTTTGTTTGAAGTGTCCAAGGTTGGATTAGTGTTCCCTAACCTTATTTGAGTCTAGGGCTGAGATTGGAAAGGGTTTGGTTCACTATTGAAGAATCCACCATTGATGGTTGAAGAAGCTTTGAAGACAAAGTGGGTTTTGAAATCTGGAAGATTTGGCAAGGAATTGATTGCTAAAAAGTATTGGGGTTTGTTCCCTATATCTAAGAGAGCTTGTATCTCGAATTTCGTGAAATTTCGAGCTAAAAATCTTCGGGATTTATAATTGAGTCTTCGTAGTTGTTCTTGAAGAACATTCAAATTTTCAAGGAGGGAATCTTCAAAAGAGAAAGAGTTTGATCCAAAAAGGAAGAAAGAGAAAGTTCAAAAGAGTTTGTATAAAGGGAATTTACCTAAAAGGGTAAATAGTAAAGGATAAAGGAAGTGGGAAACCACAGCAGGTCAATTTTTAGAATTGTGCAAGTGCAGCTTGAGGAATTTGGGCGAATCCCAACTTGGATCTCCCATTCTACTCGGGGCCTTGCCCTTTGGGTAGCTAGGTCGCCGAGGTGGACCTCATTTTGGTGATGACACTTGAAATTTCGGCGAGCTAAACCCTGGTCGCTGAATCCATTCGGCGTATCGCCGAACTTCCACCCAGATCGCCAAGTTGCCTTGTCCTTTGTAGAGTTTGGCAAGTCAATCTTCAAGTTGGCGAGCTGAACATCACAATAGGTGAAGAAAATAGTGCATTTGGCGATCGAAAGCTCATCTTATGACCCTTTCTTTGCAGGTCCTAAGTCTAGTTTCTTTTCTTTTGTTTCTAGTTTGTTGTCAAGAATCCTAAACTGATATTCAACTCGTAACTACTCTACTTGTTAGCTATTTGTTATTGAATTCACTTCTTTGTTATTGCCTTTTCTTTGTGTGCTTTTATTCGTTTTTACTTCGTAGTTAACTTCTTCATTCAAGTCCTTTTGCTTAAATTGAGTCGTCTATCTTTTCTTGAAACAAAAATCCACTCCGGCCAAGAGTAGAAATTGAGACCTTGTGATAAACCAAGTATAAACAATCTTCAACATTAGCCGCATCAATTTTAGAGGCAATCAAAGGTGTGCAAAACACGAGTGATTGTGAATTCATTTTATTAATGCTAATGTTGTATGTTGTTTTGTTAAGTTGTCTTAATTGTTAGGTACCATGGAAATCGGAAGTGAGACCCTACCACCTAAGGGGAAGGTTACCTGGGAATCCGTAATAGAGGCAATTGCTGATGTGAGTTGGAGAATGTCGAACATAAAAGAGCGGATGGCCTTCGTGGAGGGTAGGCTTTCAGGATCGGAGGAGAGGTTAAACATCCCTTAGAACAGGGTACCACAATCTCAACCTAACCCTGTTGTTTATCATTCATTTTGTAAGGATTCTTATGTAGGTACAAGCATGATGAATGGAGGAACACAAGTTCCATCCAAAGAGCCTTACAGTCGAAGGTGTGATGGACGCACTTATGGGTTGTCCCAACATCCAAGGTAAAGAAAATCTTTCTAGCGGGCGTCAAGGTACAATAGCTAATCTTAACACTTTTACCATTGCAAATGAACAAAGTGTGAATGCTAGCTTGTCTTTATGTGAGCCTATTATTGATTCTTTACCATATGTTGTTAATGTGCTTGTTGAGAGTGTGGATACACTATTTGATCCTATTGATAACGAATTGATTCTTCTAGCAAGATCAATTTGTGTCCACCTAGTGTTGACACCCGTGCTTTGAATGAAAGTTCATTAACTTATGATAATTGTATTGATCAACCTGATTGTGAGTGTAGTTCACTGGTTGAGGGTTCTTGTAATGTGATTAAGAAACCTAAAATTAGTAGTCCTAATGATAATGTTGATCAATTGAATGGGAGTGACTCTATAAGCATGCCTTTTGTGGAAGATCTGATTTCTTGCTTTGCTCATAGAGATCTTGTGCTCGAAAATGCATCGAAAGATGATATGTGTCTTTTTTAGGGTGAACTTGCATGTTTTGATTCCTCCCTAGTGGTTGATCATTCCATCTTCCTAGTGGTGTGAAGCTTCAGAGCAGTATAGTTCTTGATAGTTATACTTGTTATAGTAACTCACTATGGTGTGAGGCTTTCCCTCCCAAAGATGGAAATCTCTTCTTGGAAGATGAGAGTACTCTTGTGGGGAAGGAATGTAATGAGGAGGAAGGTGGTGTGTGTTTTTCCGTTACTTCTTCTTCTTGGTGTGTTTCACTCTTCGATAGTATGACCAATGCTTTTGAGCCTATTGGTAGTCATACACATGAAAACACCCTAGAGGAGGTTGATTTACGATACACCTTTCTCTATTACTTGTTTACATGTGATGAAGCTCATGATGTTGAGTGTAGTATGTTGTTTAAAGGAAAGAGTGCCAACTTGGTAAATGGATGTGCACTTGATCCTAGTACATGGCTTGTCTTTCCATTTCACCCCAGTAGTGAGCTGAATTGTAGCATTTGTGTGGGAATGTTTGGTCGAAATGGTAGGGAAATGGTGGTTGACGTTGTCAATTCCTTTCCCTATGCAGGAAAGCTCTTCTTGAGGTTTTACCATCCACTTGAAGAGCCTACATTGTGTGTGGGGAAGGATAGCTTCCTAGACCCTTTTTTTATTTCTTACCCTGAGCATGATCTTGTTGACTATGTATTTTATGGGAGTAGGAGATATTTTCCAGTAGAAGGTGAAGCATGTACCTTCATTTACTATCTCTTTGCATATGATGAAATCCCTAGTTGGATTAAATGTGCATTACATGTGGATCAAGGTATCCTTGAGGTCTACACTTACTGGTATGACCCTATTTTGTGGACCCCCTATCCGTTTTGATCTCGGTGGATGCTTGAAGGCATTTGATCTCGGTGGATGTTAATTAGATCTCCTATTTGTTACCAGATTTCCCTAGACCTCACTGACTCTGATTTCGTCCAAATCTGGACTAGGTTAGGAAATTTCAAGATACTACCAAAAAGTTTTCCGTCCCAAAAATTTTCCCCATTGGGTTTTCTATAATGACAAAAACACAAGTCTTTACAATAGATATAATTTACCCATCAGTCTTCCCTGAGTGACAAACTTAGGAAAAATAGGCTAAAGTAAGGGTAGAGTAGTACCTGAATCGACGAACAACCGGGGATACTTGTCTCACATGTCCTTCGTGGTTTCCCAAGTAGCTTCCTCAACTGGATGATGTTTTCATTGAAATTTCACGGACTTAATCTCTTTGGTCCTCAGCTTCCATACATCACGATCCAGAATTGCAATCGGTTCTTCCACATACTGAAGGTCTTTGTCTAACACAACTGAGTCTCATTTTATGATATAATCTCCATCACCATGATATATCTCCAACATTGACACATGAAATACCGGATGAACTCTCGATAAGTTAGTAGGTCAAGCCAATATATAAACCATTGGCCCTACACAGTCAAGAACCTCAAAGGGACCAATGTATCGCAGACTTAACTTGTCCTTCTGGCCAAATCTCATCATCCCTTTCATGGGTGATACTTTAAGAAGAATCTTCTCACTAGTCTGAAATGTCATGTCTCTTATATTATGGTCTGCATACTTTTTCTGTCTACTCTGGGCTGCTAAAAGCTTAGCTTGAATACTCCTCACTTTATCTTGAGCATCCTTCACTAAATCGACCCCCAAAGATTTCACATCCCCAGACTCAAACCATCATATTGGTGATCTGCATCCCCTCCCATAGAGTGACTCAAATGGTGTCATATCAATACTGGAGTGATAACTATTATTATAGGAGAACTCACACAACGGTAGGAACTTATCCCAATGGCCTCCAAAGTCAATCACACATACCCTCAACATGCCCTCTAACACTTGGATAGTCCTTTCTGACTGCCCGTCCATCTGCGGATGAAAATTTGTACTAAAAGTGAGTTGTGTGACCAATTCATCATGTAATTTCTTCTAAAACATGGAGGTAAACTACGTACCATGGTTCGAGATGATAGAAAGGGGCACCCCGTGCAACCTCACTATCTCTTTCACATAAATCTTAGCAAATTGTTGAGAATTATAATCTATTTTGACCGGAATAAAATAGGCTGACTTAGTCAATCGGTCACCCACTACCCAAATAGAATCAAACTTCCCCAAAGTCTTGAGAAGACCAACCACAAAATTCGTAGAGTTTCTTTCCCACTTCCATTACGGAATTGGCATTCTCTGAAGCAACCCTGCCAACCTTTGATGCTCATAGTTTACTTGTTGACAATTTTGACACTTAGCCACAAACTCCTCTATATATTTCTTCATGCCAGGCCACCAATAAATTCTCTTCAAATCTCGGTACATCTTCACACTCGAAAGAATAAAATACCGCGACCCATGAGATTCTGTCAACAATTTAAGAATCAAGTCATCTACTTGAAGAACACAAATCCTTTCTTTAAAACTGAGCACACCTCCCGCATCAAAAGTTGTTTCTTGTGCCTTGCCAGACACTGTTTTATTTCTAAGCTCTCTCAAATTTTCATCCTCAAACTATTTGTCCTTGATCTCCTCCATGAACGTGGCCCTTAGTTAAATGCTAGCTAACACCCCTCCTTTCTCTTAGATGCCCAACTGCATGAGCTTAGATTCTAAGGTTGAATTTCCTTAGCCAAAGGTTGCTGGGATGCACTCAAGCAAGCTAGACTACCCATACTCTCTATCTTTCTCAGTCACCTTGTGGAGAATGATTGAGAGCATTCCCTCAAGGCGTTTAACCTCATTGTCCTTGAGACTTCTTCTCTCATGAAGAGGGATGTATTTATCCTGCCTTTTACACTGGATTTCAATCTTCGCCATATTTTTAGCCAACTCATCCATCTAAGCCATTAGGGAGGCCAACATGAAGTCATTTTCAACTTCTTGGTTCGTTTCAACAATTTGACTAAGCAGTTGAGCTGCTATCATATATGGATGTTTCGCAATGCCTCCCGGAATGAGTTGGTCGACCAACCTCTTGTTTCCAGGACCAAGACTTCTGTAGAACAGTCAAGAAGAGCTATGTCGGGAATGTCATGATTTTGGGGCATTGATTGATCAGTTCATTAAACCTTGACCATGACTTGTGGATCCGTTCACCCTCCAATTGCTTGAAGATGAGGATACGCTCCCGAAATATCATTACCTCTAATGGAAGAAACTCAATTAGCTCCCGAGTGCTGCTCACCATACTCACTTCCTCTGCTTACATAAAGACAAGAAAACAAAACTACAAGTTAAGTTGGTAGACTACGACTAAGAAGAACAAAAAAAAATTTCTACTAATCTAAAAATTTCCAAATAACACCACTTCCCGGCAGCGGCGCCATTTTGATGCTTATCGTGACCAACGACACTATCCTAGAGTATGAGTGTCTACGATCGTCGATAATATAGTAACCCAACAAAGGGTTGGGGTCGTGTCCCAAGGGAGCGGTTTTGAGAATTGATAGAAAAATAGAATTTACATTCTAACTAGTCGTAGCTAAAGACATTTGCAACGGGGCGACACAAAAGTGTCAAATATCAAAGGGGGTTTTGTAACAAGTACTCAAACATGTAAAATAAACAAGAAAATCAAGTATGGGGAAAAGTTCTTGGGATGTGACCGCAATATAAGTTGAGATAAATGGTTGGGTATATGATTTCGATAGGAAATTTGCAAAATAATAGTGACTAGGCTAAGCTTTAAATGGAAATAAGTTCCCTCTCGGACAACTTACCCCGTTTGAAATGTGTTTCTCTCGGACACCCATTTGCCACATGAAGACCAGCCTACGCCTTACCCCACTCACTCTCTCGAGCTGAGTGTTAGGATATGGGACTAGGGTTCACCCTCTCGGGCAGAACCTCATGTCAACCCACTTCTTAGGCCATCAGTCTAGTGGTTTTGGTTTTGCGACCTCCCTCTCGGGCAAGCCGAAAACACATGGGTGGCTTTGTATTTGCAACTACAAACCCTTTAGATTAAACCATAACCACTAGGTGAAATCACCATTAAAATACATCTAATCTATCAGCAAGCAAGACCCAATAAGAATATCAACCCATATTTGTTAAATCACACCCCAAGAATGGGGGTTTTTAGCCACTCATCAAGAAATAGGAAATTATACCTTACATGGTAATGAAATCAACTGGGTATAAGAAATTAAACCTTAAATTATGCAAAGGAAAATGAATAGAGAAGACCCACTTCCAACTTGGGGAAGAAGAACTCCTTTCTTCAAGTCTCCACAAAACCCTTTCCAAACTTGAGAAAAAAATATCAGCCAAAGTATGTTTTAAAGTGAAAATAATAATAATAATTGTTCCACACTAAGACTACAATTCTAACTAGTATTTATAGTTTTCACAGATTCTGTTGCGGAGGATTGTTCGGCGACATTAGTCGAGATCGCCGATGAACTCGGCGATCCGCCTTTTGGTCAGCTCATCTCCTTCAGTGTCTTACCTTTAGCATCCTCGCATTCTGGATCATTGGGTGGTACATTACTGCTTCACGGAACTGATCGGCGACTCGCCGACTACTCATTTCCTCTCCTTTTGATCCACTTCCTTCAAGGCTTCGCGTGCTGGAACGAATGGCGGTTCATGTCGTTTCGGTGACTCACCAAGTTGAACTCGGCGATCCGTAGGATTCCATTTCTTGTTCTTTTCAACCCTATTTGCTCCATTTTGCGCCTAAGTGTCCATGCTTCCACTAACACTTCAAATACCTGAAACTTCAGCATTTTAATCAGGTATTGAGATAAAAGAAGCATTCAAGGACACTATTTCCATTAAAATAAAGCCCTAAATGAATCAAATTTGTGGACTCATCACATACCACCTTGCTCCAAAGCCATGAACTCATCCTTCTTATGATCTTTCAAAGTCTAGGGCACATACTTCTCCAAGAATAGAGCATGAAACTGGGTCCAAGTGAGTGGGGGTAAAGTTGAAGATCTGCATTTCACATAAGCTCTCCATCACTGCTTAGCCTCTCCCTGAAGTTTGAAGGTCACAAACTCTACTCAATGCTGATGTACAATTCCTAACTTATGAAGCCTCTCATAGCAATCTAGGATGAAGTCATAGACGTCCTCACTCTCAGAACCATGGAACACCATCGGTTTAAATTCCAAGAACTTAGTGAACATCTCATGCTCATTACCAGTCATAACAGGACCCAACAAAGGACGAAACAAAGTATCATTACCTACAGTTCCTCCCACCTGTGATAGCAATAGGGGGATTGGCGGGAACTTGAGTTGCTTGAACAGAGGGAAGCACTCCAAGACCAACCAATCCTTTCAGGAACAACATAATATGTTGATCTAAAATTGGGTCTAAGGAAGGAATACTTGTATTCTCAACCTACACCTCTTCCTCTTGTCCAAAATTCTCATCATCCTCAACCTTTACATTCTCTTCTATCTCTTCATGATGCGCAGGAGGATTCGCATTTCTAGGAGTGTTCTCAATCGGAGCTCCATCCCTAGTATGTGCTAACCTCCCTCGGCCTCGGCTCCTTGCTCTTCCTCTAACCCTACCTCGACCACGACCTCTTGCGGTAGATTCCTCAGCTGGTGCATTGACGGGAGCTACGGGCCTGACGCCATTGAACCTAGTGTTAACCATCTGCGGACAAAAGAGTGAAGGAGATTAGATACCAATTTAGATCACCACATACCAATTGGAATAAAGTCATAGCAAGAAAGGAGACAAAAGAAAATAAAGGGATTTCCTAAAGTCTCATAGCTTCTCGAAGAAAAGTAACAGACATATCTATACCGTTCCGCAAGACTCTACTAGACTCATTTTGGTACATCGAGATCAACGAACCTAGGGCTCTGATACCAACTTTGTCACGACTCTAGACTGTCGTGATTGGTACCCATACTAACCCTTCGGTGGGAGAACCATTACTACAACCCAAACTAAACAACTCAACAAAAAACTAAGGCATTTAAATATACGGAAGAAGATCTAAATGTCTAAGAAAAGGAAAATATGAAGTTCATATAACTACAACAAAGTCTAACAACCAAATGCGGAAATAATGCCTAGAACCTGAAAGTCAATCTACCAAAACTGTAACAAGGATCATAAGTCGAAGGAAATGGGTACAACCCAAATTAAACAAGAGAAAACTAAAGTACTAATCTAAGTCCGAATAAGATGGATTGAGCAAAAGGAGAACTCATGGCAGCCTGAAAGAACTAGCTCACCGTTGAATTCAATTGATCATTGATCTTCGAGACGACGTCTATTAGTAGTTGTCGGTACTCAACAAAGAAAGAGCAAGTCCAGTATCAGTACACAACCACAGTGTACTGGTAGGATCACGCAACTATCCCAATAGGTGAAACATATATAACTCATCACAACAATAATAAGCATGCATACACCGAACATATACAATATGAATTATTACTTATAAACAATGTACAATTTCACAATCTCAAAGATATACAAAATCCCAAGTCATTGGTCCTCTCACAGAACCCATACCCAAACTGTTAGTGTACCGGTACATGGTACCCGATCCAAGTTAGTGTTCCGGACGTGACACCCGATCCCATATATACGTCGAAACGTGGTACCCGATCCAAGTTAGAGTTTCGGAATGTAACATATGATCCATTCTACAAGCCACAATCACAATCACAATGTACATTTTTGTAATCATACAATCAAGTCATGATTCATGGCATAAAATTATTCAAGCATCCTCATTTACGATTAGTGTGATCAATAATGCAACATTTGCATACATACATGCATTATAATGTAGCAATTACAAATATATATCACCCCAACATGTAATCACAACCATCACCTACCTCGAACAAATCTTGAATCCCCTAAGAAACTTGATTCTTTCCTTTTCGAATTCTTTCCGCCTGTTCTTGGTCTACAAACAATCAATATAATGCGAGGATCAATAAACAAGACCCGGATCATAATCAATAATATCAACCCTAGGTCGAAGCCTTGATCCCCATACCCAAATTAGTGCTTTTACCACCATAATTTCCAGATCAAAACATTCCCACATCGATAATTACCGAAGAAACTAAGTTCTACGGTTTGAAAAAGGGATTTGGGGAGTAAAAACCTTACCTTTGGTGCTAGAAGGGGTGGAAAACCTTCAAGAAATACCCCTGGGTCGTTTCTTAGCTCTTAAGGTTGAAAATTGCTGAACAAAATGTTTTTGGGGTTTATTTCCTACTTAAGTCGCGTCTGTCCCGCCACAACGGTCCTCACCCTGCTACAGCGGCCCCGCCTTGGTGGGAAAATCCCCCCTTAGTGGCTTGCACGAAACCACTGAACAAATTTAAAAGTTTCAAACCCCTATTTCACAACACACCTTCTTCCCATTACCCTCAAAAAATACCCGTTCACGCTAAGTTTAGTTTCGGGAGTTCTACTCTCCCAAATTCGATTCCGTAAAGTCGTACGGGTTCCTTAACGTCTTAAATATCTATTCATGTGCTCAAATTCGTAATTAGATCTCCCATTTGTTACAAGATTTTCCTAGATTTCACTGACTCCGATTTCATCCAAATCTAGACTAGGTTGGAAAATTTCAAGACACCACCAAAAAGTTTTCTGGCCCAAAATTTTTCTCCGTTAGCTTTTCTATAATGACGGGAACATGTCATTACAAAAAGTTTATACTGGTTGAATAAAAGTCAAGCCTTCGATAAAAAAAACATGCTTATCAAGTTTTTCCATAAAAGAAGCACATGGACTCAATTTTTTCAAATTAAATCAATTAATAGTGCAAGACATCTGCCACAAAGAAAATATATTTTAATTAACTAAAAGAAAAGACCCTTCAATAATCACTACTCCATTTAATAGACACAATTTACCAAATTAGATTTAAAGGGCACTATCCTTTTCACTTTAACTTCTCCATTCCCATTCAACTTATTCATCTTCTTCTAAGTAAAAAATATAAAAGAACAGAAAAAAAGAAAAAAATACTTAGATTCCTATGAACTTTCCTTCTTCTCTACCAAAAGAATAGTGGAATATATTCAGATCTTCTTTAGTTTCCTCAATCAAATAAGAGAATCTTCCTAAAGAACTAGAAAAGGAAAAATTCAAATTTTCTCGTCCAAAGAAAAAGAGTATTCTAAGGCATGTTTTAAATTTATAACCAGATTCATTTTTCTTTCTAATAGACGAGTTCAAATATTCCATCATTTATTTCAAAAGAAATTTTCATACTTATTTTGAATTAAAAAAATTTCTTGACACAAGTTGTTGCAAAATATTTAGTCAGTAGTTAAATTTCAAGAAATGCTATTCCAAAGTCATGCAATTAACCACGACTCTAATACTAATGTAATAAATAAACAAGGTACAATACAAGATTCATATACCTTATTGTTGCAGCAGATTAAAATCACGAATTGAAAGTATTGCTCAATATTCCTTCTTTGAATCACTATGAAACAAAGACAATGATTATCACAAACTAAATGCTTTTGGTATTAATATTAAATGAAGAAACAAAAAAATATTTTTTCTTCTGGTTCTTTTGTTACTGTTTTTCGTCACTTGTTCTTACCAAGGAAGAAGCACTCCCTTCATAGAGGGTATGCTTTAATCAAAAGTTAATGCGTAACTATTCTCCATCAATTTTAAAATCAGATAACTTTCTTTTCTTATCCTCTTATTTTTCAGAGAAAATGAAAAGGGTCAGATCTGGATCGATTCACATGGGCGATTCATGATATGTGATATTTGACACACGAAATCTAACTATCTGATCAAAAGTCGTTGCCTGATGAAGAAGCTTTGTATACATACAAAATAGTCCATTTGTATAAATATTGTTCCTTCTATTTCAATTTATGCGACACCTTTTGAATTTCAAGATTCAAATAAAATTTTCTTTGACCGTAAACTTTTCATACATCTTTTAAGTATCTTAAATTATCAATTATGACTTATTTTATTCTTGATGTAATTTATAAATATGTAAATTTTATTTCAAAAAATTAAATATTTCATCTCCAAATTCATTGTCTAAATTAAACTACTAGATTCTCAAGATTGGAACGGTGCCACTTAAATTAGAAACATGTCAAGACCCTAGACTACCCCTTAGTCATAACACGCTACTTAGAGAAATAAGTGACCCCAAACTAACCTATGATCTAGCATGCCACTAAGATTAACAAAGATAATGAACGAAAATATTGATGTAGAAGCTAAAATTTAAGATATGTAAGAATTCTAAATTATAAAACTAAATGCATCAAATGAGTTCATCTAAACATGAAATAAAGTTGATTCTACTATTTGACTATCTGAAAAGCCTCTACTATGACGCATTGGGGGACAAGCCCCCAAATAATTCGAATTATTTGAAAATAAAAAAGAAAACAAATGACCAAGATAAATACAAGGGTTGTCCTCAAATGACGAGGACACACCAATATTTTTATCGTAATAATTGAAAGTTGAATATTGAGTGCCGGAACCTATATTATAAAATAATATGACACAAGAGTATGCGGTCAATACTTTAAATTTACTTAGTATGTGAGATATGAATGATAAGTCTAGAACAGAGAGCATAATAAAATATGAATTAATTCAGCTGAATTACCTAAACTAATGAATTGACCAAGTAAGAACGTGCATTGATAAATACTGAGCTAAAATAAGTACATATAAGGTAAATGTAATCACTTAAAAACTAAATATATGTCTTATTTACTTTCGTTCTCGATATTTACTTATCATTTGTCATACTAACCTGTAGGTTAGTCAACTTCCATACCTGAGTAGTCAACTAAAAAGAATTTTATTAACTCACCCCATACTATTTTAACTGTCAATTGGTATTAAAGCAAGCCTTACTAAAGTAGTTAACTACATGTGAGTAAAAATTCATGGAAAACTATCAAATTTCTGTTGTTATTCTACAAGATTGTCACTCCTCAAATTGACCATCATACTTCAACGGTAAACACCATCATACTCAATGGTGAACACACAATTTCCATTGAAACGACAAATTCTAAATATTTATTTAATCAAGTGATTTCTAAACTTGACTTGTGATCAATAAAGGACCACAACCCATTTCAAGAATCACTAGAAAGGAATTCAGTAGCAAAATAGATCTAGAAACCTTTTTAATGTAACAAAGGAAAAATTAAAGGTAATTCAAACTAACACTAGAGCTATCAGTTTAATATATTGTATAGTTAATGGAGTAAAATACAACCTAATATCTACATGCAAGACTGCAAAGAAATGTGGGATAAGCTTAAAGTTACCTATGAAGAAACTACCGTAGTGACTGAAGCTCAAATCGATGCTCTCGTAAACGAATATGAACTGTTCAAAATGGAAGATAATGAATCATGGAGAACATGTTCTCAAGGTTCAGCAAAATTCTATGTGAACTCAAATCTCTAGAGATGGATTTATTCAAATGGACTACAATTCCGGAAACTAATTAGAAGACTTTCAAAAGCTTGGGAAACAAAGGTCTCCATTCTTGAAGATGAATATCTGCAAAACCTAACCTACGATAAACTTCGACTTAATCTTATGACTTATGAAAAAAAATCATATCAACGGATACAATAAGGATGAGAAGAAAAAAAAATTCACATTCGCTACTGGATCTCCTGAAAGTGAGGAAGAGATTGATGAATTTAAGAGTGAATAAATGGCTCTTATAAATCACTATGTTAGACAAAATGCTATGACAAAAGAAGTAGAAACCTCTGTCCGTTCTCAAGAACGACAATTATAAAATAAATAAAGATTGATGCTATCACTGTAGAAAACTTATATCAAAACTGCCCCTAGCTCTAAAAGAGAATTTTTCAAAAGAATGAAACTCAAAGAATTTTGAGCCTGGAATGAAGGGGAAGTATTAGAAGAAGAATATGTAAAAGTCACATATATATGGTTTATGACTGTAGGGGAATCAAGCGAGGGGCATATAAGAAAAACCTACAAAAAAGGGATGTGGGTAATCTACAATGGATGTTCCAGGCACGAGATCAGAAAGAAAGAAATTTTCAAATATGTAACGAACATCAAATGAACGATATGTATGATTCAATGATAATGCCAAGGGACAAGTGGTAGGAGTCAGATATATCACTACTAGTTTATTATGTGATCTAATTTAAGTATATCTAAATGATGATCTCAAGCACAATCTGTTGAGCATTAGTCAATTAAGTGATGTTGGATTTGAAGTGTTGTGCAATGTTCAATGCAAAATCAATAATCTAGTTAACATATTGCCATCATCGGAGATCGTGTGGATAATATCTATGTTTTAAATAATGTTATTTTACCTAGTCTTACTTATCTTACTATTTTCTCTTGCAATCCTTAGATATGGCACAAAAACGTAGTCATGGTAGAATGTGTTGAAATTTGGTAGAATCTTTTTACTTTTTCTTTTTAGTCTAAAAATATTTTATAGTATTTAATTTCCTTTCAAGTCTAGGGTTTACATTAATTGCAAAATATTTAGTTTTATTTTAGTTTAGTATCTAGAAGGATTCTCCTTTAATAAGGATTCTCCTTAATTATTTATAAATAGGGATGTACTCTTTTATTTGAATCAATGCAAAAATCAATACAAAGAGTTATTATTCATTCTCTCTTTAATTTCTCTTTCTAGTTTCTTCCATTCCATAACAGTGGTATCAGAGCCTTACATTGATCTTAA
>JAJOOR010022456.1:0-21424 GCA_036250505.1 Solanum acaule | reverse complement strand
TATATATCTATGTCTCGCTGAGGCACACACATTCTCTCTCTCTCTCTCTCTCTCTCTCTCTCTCTCTCTCTCTCTATTTCTCTGTGCTATTCAGATCTTCAATCCCCCCTCGACCTGATGATGATTCTACACTCTGAAGGTTCAATATTTTAATTATTTTTTTATTTTCATTTTTCTGTTATTAGACCTTAATTTGATGTTCAGATCTGTTTTTTTTTTTTAGAGTTTCTCAGTCTATTAGAGTATTTTTGTGTCAATTTACTCTTGATAAAGAATTTTCTTCGAAAACTTTTATATGACTAATATTTGTTGAAAATAGATTAGTATTTTTTATTTTGCCTCTTGTGAAACTACTAATTGTAACATGGTTAAGCCTAGCAAGCAATTGCCATAATTAGTATTTATATTTTTGTCAAAATTTTAAGCATTTTCCTCCGTTTTAAAAAATAATAATTAAAACTAGTGTAATTGACCAGCCTGATAAAAGTTGTCTTACTACTAACCGAAGCTACAGGTAGTCCCGAGAGGGCGGCATCCTCCTATAATAGTTAGTCGTACTGAACAAGTGAATCATCGATCCGAGGAAAGAGCTCGCCTTTGAAAAAAAAAAAAACTTGCTAGCCTTTCAGAACAAAGGCGATTCTATTCTTACTTCAGACAATCTAGCTAATTCTATACAACTATCTAATTTTCTTCTATAAAGGCATAAGGACTAAGGCCAAATTTGAATAGCACATTCTCCTGATTTAGTAAATAGGCATTATAATAATTTTCTACATTCTAAAATATTGAAGTCAAATTTCAACTAAAATTGGTCAAACAGACGTAAAAAGTCTACATAATAGCCACTTGAATTCAGACATAAAAGAGAATATAAAAAAGTACTTTCTCTTTCATTTTATGTGAGGTATTTTGACTCGACACGTAATTTAAAAAAAAAATAAAGACTTTTAAATTTATGGCTCGAAATGAATGATAAAAATTTGTGTGGATGTAAATTATTTCATTAAGAGTAAAATAGATAATTTATAATTAAATTGTTACTTAATATAGAAATATGTCATTTTTTTTGGACAGAGTAAAAAATGATTATAAGTTATATAAATTGGGTACATCACTTTCAAAAGGATAGATATAAAAAGAAATCTACAACTAAATAATCATTTCACGAATTTGTCATGGAAAATATCATCCACGTCTACACGTGTTTAGACATTATATTCCTACATCAGAAAGGAATAAGGTTAGACAATTCAGGGTGTGATATACTTATGAAGAATAATTTTGAGAAAATGGTTAAATTTCCTTTAAGCTATGATCGAATTTTCAAATACACACTTATTCTTCATGGAAGTCCTATCATTCTCTAAACTGTTTAAAATTGAAATTTTTACCCCTTTAAAATATCACAATCACATTTATATTGGCAGGTGATATGCACGCGTTTGACAATTGAAAATTTTATTAAATTTTTTTTTTCTCTTTTTAATTTATTATTCTAAAAACTATGCTGAAGGTCAAAAGGTTGAAATTTGTAGATTTATGTCTTGGATCTTCATATATTGAAACTTTTTTATTATAATGTTGATTGCTAATTGTTTGAAGCTGAAAACATTGGGTTAATTGGGTTTATATATAGATGCAATTTTTGGATTTGAAAAATGTCGGAACTCCATAAAAATCGACGAGCATTCATATGAATTTTGTGAATCTATACTCTTAAATTAGGAGGAACTGAGTTCGTCGATGGTTCTAAGAATGTCGTATGACTGAAAATCGAAGCTAAAGGTTGAAACTTTGAAGCACAACTTGAAATCACCATTAAAGTTAGTTATAAGCTTGAGTTCTAATTTTGACTTACCATAGACGAGCTCCGTTTTGAATGGGTAATACATCAAAAGAATCAAAAAGTTGAGATAAGCTTATATCTAAAATTTGAGGCAATTTGGAGAAGATTTAGGGTGGTTTTGCATCAAATTTTTGTAGCAATCATACAAAGAAGATGAAGAACATGAACTGTATTTTTTCAAATTTGTAAGAAAATTACAAATTGCTAAATCAGTTGAGAAGTATTATTTGAAGCTGAAATAAAATTTATCCATTGAATTAATTGTCTGAAACTTAAAGAAAAATCTTTAAATCGTCATCGACACTAGCTTCGAACGGGAGAGAAATCAAATTCCAAAAATTGCAAGCACATACAAAAAATTTTGTGGGTCTTTTGGGTATTGAATATAGGATAAATTTTTTTCCTTGTATTGAAAATTTTATCCAAAAATATCAGTTGAGTGTCACTGTATTAAGCTTAAATTTGTTTTGATTTGAAAATTTTTGGGTCCGTAGTTCCTGATTGTGGAGAAAAGGGATGGAATTATTATCTACGATTCGTGGTGTATTGATTAATATAATAATGACAGTGATTTCAAAATTGTGAGAGGTGGTGTTATTTGATAACTTCCAATGCTCTACTAAGTTGCTATGGAGAAGAAATCAAATTAGAAGTAGAAACAAAAAATTTAAAAAATCTAAAAAAAAATTAAAATGCATATATTTATGAAAAAATATTAAATGTAAAATTTTAATTTATTTTATTTTATTTTCACTCTCTCAAGGAGAGTGCAATACACTCACTTTGCCATGTAGGCATTTAGGGTAGTAATAATTCTAGTTTTAAACAGTTTAGGGGGTGATAGGACTCCCGTGAAAAATAAATATGTAGTTGAGAATCCGGTCATAGCTAAGAGTGTCTGATTGACCACCTAGGCTATATGTGGCTACGCTACTAGTATGAGGTATAATAATTTTAGAATAAAATGTAGGATTAATTTATTATATGTTTGGTTTGATATAATAGGTAGTCTTTAGAATATTTATCCTGTCATTTTTGTCATAATGATGAAATAAGTTATCTCATATGCATAATGAAATAATTTGTCTAAAATAACTTATCCCGATTTAATTTCCTCTAACGTATATAGTAAAATACAAGCTTGAAATAGGAACTTTTCCTTTTCTTTGTTCTTTGTAATTTTACTATGATATGATTTTCAGATTGACTGAATCAAAACTAGTGGTTGACTACCTGTTCATCACCAAATCTCAGGGCTAGGACTCTTCGTTTAACCACTCAAATTCACATTCGAATCCATCAAAAACAATCTTTTCTCTTTTCCAAAAAGAATTTTAAAAAAACAACTTATATATTATATATAAGTGAAAACCCCATAATCTAAACTCAAACTAATCCTTCAACAAAATTAAATATCGAGCTCAAAATTTTCCTACCTCGCTTGATAATTCATAAGATTTTATGTATTAGGTCGTATTAACAAGTAAAGTACAATATTAAATCCCCAAATATACAAGTAGACATGCATAAAGTAAATACTTCTCGTTGGTTTTGAGACTAATTAAACTTAGGGTGTCGAGTGCTATTATTCACGAGCTGAAATATGGAGCTTGAGGAATTTGAATCTACCTTTTGTCAATTTCCAATAAATGATTAAGCTGAAAGGAACAAACATCTAAAAAATAAGCTTAATCGAACAAGATTCTCTTGTGAATTTGAAAAAAAATAATCTAAAGAGATCTTACATATGCACCATAGTAATGATTTATGAACAAAATGAGTTGATCTAATTTGAGTTTTTATTTATCAACATGAAAAGAGAATAAATGACCAAGAACCCGACATATATCCCCTCTTGGATGTAACTTTTATTTTTTTTGAAAAAAAACATAGGGGTGTACAAAATTGAACTGAAAATCGAACAAAATTATAAATTGAGTCAAATCGAAACAAAAATATTGACTAGTGGTTTGGTATTGAAAAAAAAAATCCAAACTTTACTGGGTTGGTTTGGTTTTAACTAAAAAAAGTCATCCGAGACCAAACCAACCCGACATTATATATATAATTTTAAAATTTATTTTAAAAATAAAAGTATTTACTTTGATGTAATTTCTAAATATTACTTATACATTTTCATAGTTTTTATCTTTTAGCATATTTTTTCAAGTTTTTTGAGACTTAAAATTTTGAATGGTCCAATAAAGGTTATTGTCCATAGATATTAGTAACTCTAATAAAACTCAATTCAAAATCAAATCAATATTAATTCTAGAAAAATAAATTAATGCAATATTAAGAATGACAATAATGTTGAATATTTGTTCTTTAGTTTTACATTGGTTTAGACATTTAAAATACGTAACCTAATTATTTTTTTTAATGTTTATTCATGTAATTGATACTTATTAAACTTTTTTTGCATGATTTAATACTTTTAAATTATGATCATTTTCATTATTGCTTATCAATTTGCTATATTTATTTTATACAATTTCATTATTATTTTTTATTGAATATATTAGTGTCATCACTCATCTCATATTTTTTGTTATTTTCTTAAGAAACACCGTAAATAGTTGTATTTTGGTTGGACTAAAGAAATATTTGGAGCACAAGTTAATTATGTTTGTATGAATACTTTACTGGAAAAAATCCGAGGTTAATTAGTTTGGTTTGATTTAAAAATTTAAGAATTCGACAAAATGTTTTGGTTTGAAATTTGAAAAACCCGAACTAAACCCGAAAAAATCCGAGGTTGAAAAACCCAAAAAATCCAAGTTTTATTAGTTTGGTTTGGTTTATAAATTTGAAAATTTGTCACAAATGGTTTAATTTGATATATGAAAAACCAAATCAACCCAGTCATGTACACTCCTAGTCTATACCCTATCAAATGTCTCGGTAAAAAAATGCCTACATAGCAATTTCAATGCTACTCCTTAAACCACCGGTCATCTCTCCTACATAATAATTATGACCCAAAAATCGAGTGGATAGCAAGTCAGCCATAAACAATTATTGATTAAATAGGTACGACTAATCCATTCTAACTAGAAAAATGAAAAAAGTAAACAAAAACACATCGTCCTAATTTTTTCTCTTATTGTTGAATGGTTCAAATGTTACAAACATGATTAAAATTGCTCATTGGTGTAATATCATTTTAATATGCAGTATATACCTATCAATATCATTATATGGTCTTTATGCGACGTTAATATCATCATAACAAATCAGCCCCACGTAACCTTTTCTTTTATTTGTCCAACTTATATTCTTTCCAAGTCCATTTCACACTTCAAAAATTATAAACTGGTCTTTAAGTAGAAAATTAGAGCATTAATTAATCATATTTAACTTTCATAAGTATCTTTTTTTAGAGTTCATATTTCGTGTCTAAATAATTATTTATACTATCAAATCAGTTAAAATAGTACATTTTCTTATGATATATCATGATTTAATTGAAATCTTAAACATAAAGATATGTTATCTGTTACAATAAAAAAATTTAATCTGATAATATAAGAATTATTTACACTAACCGCGTATAAAACGTAAACTTGTTTATTTCGTTTGAACTCTCTGGTCCGTTTGACTTGTTCATTCAAATTACTTGCCATGACATACGCAATTTTAGACAATAACGTGCCACCAATTTCATAAAATTTCCTTAAATATTATCAGACTTTTTCTTGCTAGTATTACTATATATAAAAGATACTTTGGTTAATATATCATTACCCCTTCCCTCCATTTCGTCAAGTGCACCTCTAGATGATCAAAGACATGTGTTTTATTTAAAGTTTAAAGGTCAAGATTATATTATATTAATAAATATCATAATCATAGTTAAGTCAACTAATTTTAGAAAACTACTCTTCAAATTTGGTAAGAATTACAATATATTTCATACAAAATTTGATATTTATTAATATCATTAATTTCATCTTATATTTTTATACTTAAATATTAAATTGTACTATGATATTTAAGGTGAAAATCGACTAAACAATTTTCTGTACTAGTAAACTTTATTCTTGAAATATTATACTATGTTGTGAAACAAAAAACAAAAGTGAAGAATTATCAATAAAAAAAACCATAAAATAAAAGAACACGAAACAAAACTAAAAAATAAAAAGGCAAATGTTTTTTAAAATTAAACGATAGCAAAATTATTCCATGGAGAAAATGTGGTACGTTTGAAGGAAAAAAAAATATACGTTTTTTAAAAATATTCTTTTATCTTCCTTTTTTGTGTGAAAATAAAGAAAACATTGGTTTAAATGCAAATATTTTTGAAGATTATTATTTATCCCAATTAATATAAACGTTTTATGTTCTACAATTTAAATATTTAAATATTTAAATATAAAAATATAAGATGAAATTAATGATATTAATAAATATAAAATTTTGTATGGCATATATTGTACTTTTTACCAAATTTAGAGAGTACTTTTCTAAAATTAATTAACTTAACTATGATTATGATATTTGTTAATATAATATAATCTTGACATTTAAACTTTAAATAAGACACATGTCTCTTATCTAGAGATGCACTTGACGAAATGGAGGGAAGGGGTAATGGAGGGGAGACAAATCCATATATAAATATATAATATTGTATTACTCCTAGAAGATAGGCATTGCAATGACTACTACTTTGAGAATCAATAGATCGTGACACTATGAATATTATGGCATGGCTTAAGAAACTTATTTTTTATTGCCAACCAATGTTGAAGGAATCATCAAACAGGTAAATTATTTTCTTGATATAATATATATACTATTACCATAAGTTAGTATTTTGTCAATTTTTTTAATGATTTATTTTTAAATAAAAACAATCTTAAGAGTTATTAGCTTTGAAAATATGAATTTGACAAACATAGAAAACTAATAAATAATTCATGTCCATTGGTTAAATTAATTAATCAAAATAAATTAATTAATGTTCATTGATTGAAAACTTGACTTTAAAAGAAAATACTAAATACGAATACAATAGTAATCTTACCTAATTTCTTCATAGATATAAAATCTAAAATGGTAACAACTAAATAGCAACGAAGAAAATACTGAGTAGTATTAAATCAAATTGGCTCCAAGTTTCTTCGTGGAAATTAAATGCTCTTAGAAACTTTGTAGCATTAGTTGCTCACTTAAATATATATATTCAATTTCTAGTTTGAATTACTTCGTTATTTTCCCCATTAAATATGACTCAAAATGTGAGCTCATTAATTAGGATTTTTATGTTGACCTATATGAAGGACATCAGAACAGTATTCCATAAAGTTTTTGTTAGGACTTGGTCCTTCACAACAATAACGTCTACACAAAAACCAAACTTTTTTCAACTCATGCATGTGCTTCCTCAATCTTCTAGTAGAAAAATATATATATGGATAGAGTTGATATTTATATATATATATATATATATATATACTAGTTTCACGGCACGTGTGTATCATATATATAGTATATGATGTTGTAAAATATAATTAATATTACTTAATTAATGGTTTTTGTTAAATAATTATAATTGAACGAACGTAGGACAAGTGTTTTTAAATTATTAATATATATTGTCATAGAGTTAACTGTATTTTGAGATCAAAATGACCAGATATCATTTAAACATTTCAAAATATATTCAAAGTTTTAATATGGGAGAAAGTGACATTTCTTTAAGAGTAAAGACATAAAGTGACACCTAAAGTTGTCTCGAATTTTCAAAAAGACACTTTAACTATACGGGTGTCCTATTACCCCACAAAAGTATTGAATATCGTTGTAAAAGGGTCATTTTGACCCATTTTCTCAACTGGTTTGTGAACACGCACAACACGCGCGTGAATGTTTATTTTTTCTGATAAAACCCAATTAAAAAGTGCCACATTTCACTGGTTTTCTTTATTAATTATTTAAATTCTTTAAATCATCTTCTTCCCCAAAACATTACCGTTTCAAACTCAACATTACCATTTTCAAGCTCTTTCTTTATAATCATCTCCATTAACAACTTCCTTAAAGTTTCAATTGAGCAATCAATTCTCAAATTCCCTCTATTTTGAAATCCTAATTTGACTGAAAAACTCAAACCCAACAAAAATTGTTCACACCCAAGTGAGAAAATACTAAAACAAATTCAACCCAAAAACAGAGAAAGGCAAAAATCAAAGCAAAACCCAATTACAATATCAAGAAAGAGAAACAAAAAGAGAAAGATAATTATAAGACGATTTATCAATCTTCAACAAAATTGTACTTCGAAATAACTATGTCCCAATTCAATTCTTGATTAGAGCAATAATGGCGAGTTGAGGTCCAAGCTTCTCCTCAGCAACTTTCTCAGCCTTAACTCTAAGTTTTGCCAACTGATTTCTCCTCTCGTATGCTACCTGCGCTCTCTCCTTCCTCTTGTTCTCGAGTTCCTTGATAGAGAGACAAGAAAATGTGAAGAATTTGGAAAACTAAGAAATAACAAACAAAAAAAGACTTTTCAACTTTAGTAAAGAATCGGGTCGGGCTGAACGGGTTGAAAAGAGTGAGCATCACGCGCGACAACCTAGACGAGGGAATGAGTCAAAATGGCCCATTTACAAAGATATCAAAAAGTTCTGTGGGGTGATAGGACACTTCCAAAGTTAAGGTGTCTTTATGAAAATATGGGACAACTTTAGTGGTGACTTTATGTTTTTTCTCTTTCTTTAATAATATTATTCCTTACTTTACTCAATTTTGTACACAAATCTAACCAACAAAATAGAAAAAAATATCCATTCAAAAAATGTCACCAATAGCCTTTCCTCTTGAGGATATGAACATATATGATGTACACCATTTATGTACAAAATTTGTCTTAAATATTCATACTTAATATGCAACATATCTTTTACAAAATATTATTACTCAATTAATATTTGAGTAAGTCTATCATAGTGTCATGACCCAAAAATGGACGTGATGACACTCGTCTTATCCCACCAAGACAAGTCAGCCTAAAACTCAACCATTATGATAAAATGCGGAAATAAAATATAAGTAACTTAATAAAAATCCCAAAACCTAGTTGTCACGTGTACAAGCCTCTAATGTATTACACTAGAATTGAAGGAAAATACAAAGCCTCAAATGACATTGTTTCTAGAATAGAATAAGATCATAAATAAGGAGAAAGAAGGTCTGCTGAGATGGCAAGCAACTACCTCACAAACTTCCACAAGAAGCCTCAGACAAGGAGAAGAGAAAATATCACAGAGGTCTGGGCTAGTAACCTACAAAAAAATGTAGTAGCAAGGGGTGAGTACCAAACCACACGGTACTCAACAAGTAAACTTCTAAACACAAGCTAAGGGAATAAAATACGGGTACTCCTTACACCCCAACCGAACCTCCACAACTACAACCTACATAAAACCAGCCTAACCTAACAATTCACAATTTATATAGCACACAACTCACAACAACACTTTAACAATTACATATCCTCAACAACAAGCTCAATATTCATCAATCACAACTATCACCTACATAAAACCAGCCCAACCTAATAGTTCACAGTTTACATAACACACAGCTCAACAACAACACTTTAACAATTATATATCCTCAACAATAAACTCACTATTCATCAATCACAACTTCCACAGAAAGGCACTCACAAGATCATCAACACACAAGATCAAGTTCATCAACGATAAAGATGTGCAATGCAATGCAATGAAATGCAATGTCAAGTATAATGATGCATGTCTGACCTAATGATACACACCCGATGTCTTTCAGTCAGGGACCCATGGGGGACATATATGTACATGCATCCATCGCGGCGTGCGATAAGACCCTCGATAATAGTAACCTTCGCGGTGCACGATATGTCCCTCAAAATATAGTATCTGTCGCGGTGCGCGACACGTCCCTCAAAATATAGTATCCATCGCGGCGCGCGATACGTCCCTCGAAATGGTACATCCTCTTTCATTTCTCATTCTTTCTCAATTCACATAACATTTGTCACAACCATGTCTCTGAACAATGCAAATGACATGTTCACACAAATAATGAGGATATGACCATTTTCATAACATTGCACAATTCACCACAGCACAATCATGATATAACATCAGCAATGATTCAACAAGCCTTTCAAAATCATTCTCAACACATCACACACAAACAGTTAATCACATTGCCTTTTATTACCCTTTTTTCATCATTAGAATTAATAATGTGGACAAGTCAACCCATCACCAAGTCTAATTACCCCCAAACACATATTACAAGGAAATACACGAATTCCATACACTTAATAAGAGTTTAGAAATCCACTTGCCTCAAATAGTCGAACAATCACTCCGTGACTTGAGCCTTTCTCTTTCATTGGACTTCCAAATAAATACAATCTATTCAAATAAATAATCACAATAAACTTTCAAAACTAACAACACTCATATCACTATAGGTCTAATCTAGACCCAAAAACATCACTCAAATCTATAATCAAGTACCTATATTATTAAAACTTGATTTATGAGTTAAAAGAACCCTAAAATTAGTGACGAACCCATAGCTTAAGTCGTTAACCGAAACCACCAGTCATCCGTATTCCAAACATTATCCCATAATTATTAATCTGTACCCAATCACAACTTATTCTAGAATTATCAAAATTTACAACCCATAAATAGATTTTTTGTTTAGATTTTAAGAGCCAAAATGGCAACCACTAATTATCGTTCTATATATAACCAAATAGATATATAATATTATTATATATTTATATATAGGTGCAACAATTAATGAAAGGATAGCAAAGCAATTAATGCAGGCAGAATTTGAAAGCATCAGTTTGCCCTCTGTTGATCCGTGTTCACGCCGCACGCAGGTTAGTTTTCTGCTCCTCTTTTTTTTTTTTTTTTTAATTCTAAATTAACTATGTATTAAGTATTAACAATAATAATTTCCTACTAACTTATTTTAATATTTCAGGCTTGGCCCATTATTTTTAACAATAAACAAATTACCCGCAAATTAATTAACTATAGTTAAATGACTATTCAAAATTATAAAAAATGACCTTTCGGGTCCGGGTCATTACACATAGAGAGGTAATTTTACCAAAAAGTGTACTTGGTTGTTATCATGAATGATGGTTATAAATACTTCAGTAGAATAATTTAATTTTAATATATAAATAACATCACCTATGGTGAAAAATATTTCATTTCATTAAGTTTCTACCTTATCTTTGTGGAATTGTAGTCTTCTCCTTTTTCCTTCTACATATATATATATATATCATATAGTTGTTGTCTAATGAAAGTATCTAGTAACTTATAGAAGTTGTATTATGATATAAAATATTTAAACTTTTCAATAATAAAAATTAATATATGAATAAAATTTAAAGTATTTTTTATAGAATCATTAATTTGATTTAAGATTATTTTATGATCAATCACTATTTTCTTATTTATTTTTATATAGCTAGTAAGGAGTGTATCTTGTGACATAAAGAAAAATTATATGGAACAATACATATAAAATGAAGAAGGAAGACGAAAATATATGTTCATGCTATATTCACTCTAGTGTTCCAATTGATTTAACTCTCTTGCCACCAACACTTTACTTTCTCCGTTCATTTTTACATATCTATTATAAAATAATTATTATCATGGCTATGTTATTATATTATAAGTAAAAGTGAAAATCTATTTTTTGAAATAGTGAATTTAACATCAAAACTAATAATTTAATGGACTACGTTGATACCCATTGTTTTAGCAAAATTAGGAAGAAGCTCCTTCGTTTGAGGGAAAAGAATAAAAATTTAAAAAACAAAGAAGAAATATATTACCCAAATCATATGCCTTTTTTCATATTTGTTTAATATTATTGTCTCTCTCATAACTTTTCGTCACGTTAAATCATGAAATTTGTAAGAAAAAATACGAGTGTGAATTGATGAATGATTTGCTACAATTTTTTCACCAACTCTTTCTTATGAAGTACCTCGAATTTCGAACTTGATCAATTTTTGCAAATAACATTTGAGATTTTTTAAGAAGAAGAAGAGTAGAAAACTTAAAGAAATTGTAGTTTAAAAGTGTGAGGAAACCCCACTATTTATAGCTACCAAATAGTAGTATGAATAGGTGTTAATTGTGCCTTTTCCGAAAAGTCACAACCTTTTGAAAAAGTCACTGCTTATCGGAAAAGTCCCTTTGAAAAATGCACAACTTTTCAGAAAAGGCACAACCCTTTAGAAAAGCTACAACCCTTCGAAAAAATCACAACCCTTCGGAAAAGTCACAACTCATTGAAAAAGTCACAACCCGTCAAAGAAATCACAACCTTTGAAAAAGTCACAACTCATTGAAAAAGTCATAATCCTTTAATTTGAAAAGGTATCAACTTTCAATATATTAAAATTAATTAAATTAATAAATAAAATAAATTGAGTATTTTTTAATTGAAGGTATTATAGTAATTCAACATTCAAGTTTGGAAGTTCATGCTTTTAAGATAGTATAGATATAAATATAAATATAAATATAAATGTCAATATCATAAATTTGTCGATAAATTTCATTTAAACGTTTAAATCTATGAAGTTATAACCTACTAGTCACGGATTCATAATGTACACATGACATTTACCTATTGGATTTTAGCTATGTCTAGAAATTACTTTTAAAAGGTCAAATAAGATACTTCTCATTTCTCAAAACATACGCAAATCTGACATAATAATATTTCCAATTTTTGTTCATAAAACATCAGTTAAAGAGATAAAAGAAAAGGAACCGAAGGATCAAATATCCCCTAGCTTCCATTTTACTTGCTTCTCCTTCTTGACTTCGTAGTTGACACGCTTCTTAAGAAATAAAATTTCTTCTGTTTTATTTTAATAATCACTTTAGTTCTTTTCACGAATTGAGCAATATTAAAATTTACTTCTTTAGTACTAAGGATAAAATAGAAATCAATTGTCAATTTTAGTTTTTTTAGAGTCACAAATATTTTAGGATAATTGTTCTAAGTTAAAGTGAGGGGTTTGTTTTAATAAATTGTTCTTATTATTTATGCTTTGAAAATCTAAGTTTGATCAAATTAGTTGATTAGGAATTCTTTGGTAGTTATTTAGAGTTATGCATGTAAGAATTATCAAAGATTAGTTATGAGAAAAAAATTCTATGTGTTATTTATGTAGGTATATACTAATTATACATATTTTATTATATAATAGTTATACATAGTTTAGTTATTCATATATTAATTATTATATTATATTCTGCATAAAATATACATAAATTTCATCGTAGTTTATAATTTATACATCTATTAATCATATGATGTTTATCTAAATTACAAAAGAACATTGCCATAATGCCATTTATAACCAGCTATCAAACAACCTCTTAATAATCAGAATAATATTTTTTTTAAATATTAATATAAAGGACAAATAATATGAAATTATTATGACATAAGTTGCAACTAAGTAAAAATGAGAATAAATATGTGGCTTGACTTGTAGAAAGAAGAAAACAATAGGTCCACAATGGGGGCCAACATATGAATTGGTCAATGTATATCTTCCAGACAGAATCCTGACTTTTATTATTATTTTTTGTTTTTCCTTTCTCCAATATACATGACCTCTTGCAATCACAAAAGACTTTTGAGTTTTCTTTTTTCCATTTTTTCTAACTTGGATTGTTCAAGTCAATTGTATGCCCACACTAGTGGACTACCACACTTGTTTTATCATATAACCAAAAACACTAATTTTCAAAAATAAGAATGTGACATGTCTTTTACCTTTCAAAATTCTCCTTGTAATGCATACATCATCATAACTTCATCTTTTGTACTTCTCTTCTCTCTCAATTTCTTTTTCCATCTGAGATGTAGTATCTATATTGAAGTATGACTAAATTTAGATTCGCGTCAGAAAAAAATTTCACATTTGGGCGTTGGGAGGGTTAAAATGCTCCCTAACAAGGGTGACCCCGTACCCAGAAGGTCTCAAACCCGAGACCAACTGTCACGACCCGATTTTTCAGGTCATGATGACACATACTACAGTCCACCAATAGGTAAGCCTAACCCTTAGCCCGGAGCCATAAGCAACAGTCTATCAAGCGGAAGGCAACAACAAGAAGCAAGAGCTTAGAATAAAACAGAGAAAGGATAATTAACAAAAAACAATAGAGGAACCATCCCAAGTGCTGGTATCAGTTAGAAGTTGGATATCTAATCCAAACTAGGAGTACAAGGCTTTTACATACAAGACAAGTACAAACTGTCTCTGAATACAATATAAAGATTAAGCCTAGCCAAAATAGACGGAAACCAATAGCTTTAGATGCCAGGGAGCTTACCCTAATCTTTGAAACTCCAAGCTTCTCCGCACGACTCCAAATCAACGACGATAACTCAACTGCAATTTGCAGGAATTAAGAATGAAAAAGTACTTACAACTCCATCACAATCTTCGTTTTTTCCCTCTCAACTTATTAATATTGTACACTTCTATTATAGCACAATCTTAAAAAGAAAATTTGAGTATGATTTTATTTTATTTTAGATATTTAGCTTAGGTGGATCTACAGTATCATTTTGAATAAAGCAATATGACAAACATGAATATACTTATACACTAGAAAATGTCCAAATTTATCATCTTCTATTGGAAAAACAAAATAAAATTACACTCCACTGTATTTTTTAATCACTAATATTCTTATTATTAGCATCATCTTATATATGTTCTTAATTCTAGCAAAATTAATCAACATGAAACAGAGAGTTATCAGCTCGCTCAAAATGTTAACACGATAAATTTCACAAATCATAATATTTCATATAGAGATCTAGATTTACCCATGTGCTTTAATTTTGTTTTAAATTTATCTTCCATTATATTTTATTCAAAATTTATTTTTATTTCTAAAACTTTTGGAAAGTATTAGAAACTTATTATATAATCAAAATTATGGTTATTGTTTGCATTATTTTGCAAATACATGTGTTAATTTAATATAATACAATAAAAACTGTAGAACATAAAACTTTTAAGATACATGGTACAAGAAAAGTGAACACAATAGAAAACATTAAAGTAAATCTCAAAGTTGCAAATCCAAATTAAATTAAATTCCAAAAAGGAGGTGGAGTACAATGATCTAATTGTATAATAAGGGCGATATTCAAAATTGTAATAACTACAGGAATATCAAACTGCTAATCCAAACTATGAAAGTTTGGGAGAAAGTGGTTGATCAAGTGAGGATGAATAAGGTTATGTCTATTGTTGAGACCATTTTGAATTCATGTAAGAGCGTTCAATTACATAATCTACGCATCTCATAAGGAGATTTACATATAGTATTTATTTACCTAGAAAAATTTATGACAAAGTTCCTAGGGGAATTTCATAAAGATGTTTGGAGGCTATAGATGTATTTCTATCTTATATTAGAGTGATTAAGGATATGTATTATGGAGCCAGTGGGGATGCATGTCTAATCGTAATGAGCTTGCACCATGGAACAACTCTTAAAACATTTCTATTTAATTAGGGGATTGAAAAGACAATACTAGATTAACATTAGGTTGGAGCGAGGTTTGGAGACAACCCTAGAGTCTTAAGAGTTCAGGCTGAGAAGGACTAAGATAGAATGCTTGGAGTATAAGTTTAGTGACGCGGCTAGCATTGAAGATGTGGACGTGAAAATTGATACACAAGTCATCTCCAAATGATAAATTTTCAAGTATCTGTAGTCAATAATTCAAGCAAATGGGGAGATTGACGAGGATGTTACACTTTGAATTGAAGTGGAGTCGATTAAAAGAAGCTTGCAATTGTGTCTTGTGTGATAAGAATGTTCCACCAAGACTAAAATATAAGTCTATATATAAAATGGTGGTTAAATCAACTATGTTCAATGGGGAGCAGTGTTGGTCGGTCAAGAACTAGCACATCTATAAGATGATAGTAGCACACAAAGGATGTTAAGATGAATGTATGGTATAAAAGAAGATACAAGATTAGTAACAAAGATCTTGTACAAAATGGGTGTGAAATAAGATGAGAGAGGCGAGACTGAGATGGTTTAAATATGTGAAGATATGAGAGGTTGTCAACACTAGGTATAAGGAGAGGTAGACCGAAGAAGTATAAGGGAGATATGATTAGACAGTATATGTCATATTTCTAGCTTACCAAGGAAATGATCATAAATAGAAAAAATTGAAACTTTTCGGCACGAACCAAAATTTAGTTAGGCTTAACCAGACACCGGATGAGAAACAAAAAAAAGAGAAACTTTTATATACAGCGTTAAAACGTGTTTATACTTAATTGATTAAGTGAGGTGGAAAATATTTGCGACGTTCCAAAGGGAAGAAGACAAGTATTTTGAAAATGAGGAGATATATAATTACTCAATTAGAATTTGCAAATCTTATGCAGGACAATCGACAGTGAAATGATAATAATATTTAATTGGAATAATATCATACACACTTAAAAGATAATAGTATTTTCAGTGGAAAATATCACACACAGTTTAATAATAATAGTATTTAATTGGAAAAATATCAAACTTTGGTATAAGTAGAATTTAAATCTTAGACCTTCCAATTATATATGACTCGAACCTTTTACCAAGTAAGTATTCTTACACTCTTTTCTTTTATGGGTATGTTCGAACTTAAAATGAATACTCTTTTAGTTTTATATTAGTTATCATTTTATCCAAAAATAATAAATATTAGTTGTCATTTTCTTTTACATATCTCAAGAATTTATAAATAAAAGATATTACTAATTTATTCTTGTTGTTCCTTAATAAATATGTAATTTATTTAAAAACAAAGACTAAGCTCATCTTATTGATATTTGAACAATTGCAATATCAACTAATGATTACTTGTTTGAACTCTTCAAATTTATATAATATAATCAATATTGATTAATTTCAGAGCACTTAATTATATCAAAGAAAAAATAAGAAGGATTAATTAATTTTCATCTCTATTTTTGTAAAATAACAAATATTTTAAATAATTTTAACAATTAATATGTGACAAAGAGAGTACCACATCTGAATATTTAGAAATAATCAAATTATAAACTATCCCTTTCAATCTAAGTGTGACATGATGATACAATCATAGAAATACTTAGAAGCATATTAAGACCACCAAATTCAAAATAAAATAAAAATTCGTTCACATAAAATAAATAGACAGAATAAGTATTTCTTCTAGTCATTTTTGAATAATCAACAAATTAAAATAGGCCAATTAAGTTCGGTGGTCTTTGACCAAAGCAACTACAATCTCTAGACCTTTCTCATTAAATACTATATAATTTATCTTTCTCTTATTTATTATTATATTTCATTTTCTTCTTTGGCTTAGTGACTAACAAAAACTCTATAAAATATCCATGCACTAGCTCATATGATTAATTAAAAAAATGAGTGAAAGAAAAGAAGACAAAATGGAAAGTATAGTATGTGAAAGTAAGATAAAAAAAAGTGATGATGATGAAGAAAATGATTTGTTGCTTCCAGGTTTTCGATTTCATCCAACAGATGAAGAGCTTGTAGGGTTTTATCTTAAACGCAAAGTGGAAAATAAAAGGATCAAACTTGATCTTATCAAAGAGGTTGATATTTACAAGCATGATCCTTGGGATCTTCCAAGTGAGTATATATACAATTCACTAATTTTATATTCCATTTATTATGAGTTTGTGTTTAAAGGTGAATCGACTTACTGATAGTTTATGATTCATGTGAATTTATAGTTTTTATTCGAGTCGTATTTATATAATAGGTAATTTTGTGTTCTATTTTTCACAAGTCTTATGTTAAAAGGTAGATCTACTTGGTAATTTATGGTTTATGTAGATTCATAGATTTTGTTCTGATCGTATATATACAAGTTGTTTTTTGTTATCTTTTTACACTAGTCTTATGTTCAAATATATTGGTTTATCTACTTAGTAATCTATAACTCATGTGAATTCACAGTTTTTCTCAGATTCTATATACAAGTTATTTTATGTTACCTTTTTGTACAAATCTATGTTCAAATATATTGGTCAATCTACTTAATATACTTAAAACTCTCGTGCATCCATAGTTTTTGCTCAAATTCTATATATACAAGTTATTTTGTGTTATCTTTTTGCACAGATCTATGTTCAAATTGGCCAAATCATTCAGTAATCTACGGTTCACATGAATTCAATATTTTTATTCAGATCTTATATATACAAGTTAGTTTATGTTAACATTTTGCACAAATCTATGTCCAAATATAATGGTGAATCTACGTTCACATGAATTCAAAAGTTTTTGTTCAGATTTTATACTTATAAGTTATTTTATGTTACCTTTTTCTTGACTATATTTTTTTCTTGGTTTCATTGAAAGAGATTAATAAAATACTTAGCAAATTTGTTTTATGTCCGTAACCAGCTTCAGCCCTCAAAAATCAAGATGATTAGAATTGAAGGTCAAGAAGACTAAGAAATTCATGTGCTAGCTTATCCGTTTCCACAACTAATAATACATAAATTAGTGATAGATAAATTTTATAATTAAATAATAAAATATATTGCTATTTTTATTTAGCTACAAATTTTTAAAAATAAAATTATTAATTATGCACATATTTAGTGATAAGCCAAATTCTTTGGACAAAACATTCCTCTACGGCTCTACCTCATCCTACTATATTCTTCAATTATGAAATTATGTGACATGAATGAAAGGTAAGCCTCTGCGTATCTAATCGCTAGTTGAAACAAGTAATATAAAGTTAAAAATTAAAATCGTGATAAGTAAAAAAAAAACCTGCTAATCGGTCATTTTCCTTGTATTGCTGAAAATATTTTCATTGAAAAATATGTTTTAATGTAATCAGAGCTCATAATTAAAATGACTTTCTTACAACAAATTAAACATTTCTTGAAAAAATGAATTAATTATCTTATATATGGAAAAACATATCTTTTTTTAATTAATTATTAGGTATCTAAGCATTAGGCACAGTAAAGTTTCATGTTTACATGGTTAAACATCTTGTACAAAAAAATCCATGAATATATTTATTGTTTTCTCCTTTCTAATTTATACGTGATATATAGATTAGTAATCTTAAATATGTTATAATATTTAGTTACCTATAAAACTCTCTAAGTCTAAACTTGTGGCTATAAAAATATCCTAGGTAACAAAAATTTCTCGAATAACATAAAATATTTAAAATTAATTATTTCTATATTTAATCTCTCTGTATTTCTTCTAATGATGTGAATGTGTTTGGACTAGATTTGAAATTTTAAAAAGAATTATTCTTTTTAGGACTTGCGGCTTTAATAAGTAGGTGATGATTTGTAATTATAAAATAATGTCATTAATTAGAATATGATAAGAAGTGTAAAATTATATAATTTTAATATAATAGTACATTATTCTTTTCAAAAAAATAGTTGATGAGGATGTATATCTATTTGTTTGACCTTTTCATGCAACAATTATAGACCAAGGGGTTGGCCCCAAAGTTGTAGGAATCATAAGAACAATTCAAAAAAAGAAAGTACTAATAAATTAGAAAGTGACTTGGCCACTGTCGTTGACCAAGCTCTCATTATTAGCTAATTAAAACACGACAGCACGAATTTTTGTTTTGACTAATATAATATATAGAATCTATAATAATAATAATAATAATAATAATAATAATAATAATAATACTCTTATATATCATTAAATTAATATTTTGCTCGAGTGTATCAGAAGCAACAACGACAATATCTTTGTCCACATAATACGTGGTAGATAAAGAAATGCATGTTCGATCTGACTCATGTCTCATATTACTTTGTTTTTTTTTTTCATTTTATATATTCTTAAAAGAAATTATGAATTAAAAAATAATTATTGCTTTATTCTTTTATTTTTAATACATTCTATTTATGTGTTTTATTAATTTATATCAAAATTAATAATGCAGAAACTTTTTTGGACCCATATACAATGTTCAAACTTTCAAAAATAATAATTAATTTTAAGGTTAAAATGAAAAAAATAAATCAATTTTATCTTATTTTATGAATTGATAAGTAATTTAAGACATTTGTTTTTAATAATGTGAACAAATAATACGAGACACATAAAATATTTAACATATTAAAACTATATATCTTTTGAATTTTGTAATTTTAATCATATTATGTCATTCATGTTAGAGAATATGAAATTTAAACTTACTAAACATAAAAGATGAAATTCTGTTTTTAATAGACTAATACACATGAAAACCTAAGAAACTCATGTAGATTTTATATATAACTCCATATAACTATCAATAATAATCAGATCAATATCTTGGAAAAGAAAGAAGATGATCTGTGATATGAAGTAAGTGAAGTGCATTAAAGATGCGGAAGGAAAAGTATTGGTGGAAGAGACACACATGAGATAAAGATGACATACATATTTTCATAAACTCTTGAATGAATGGGTGGCAAGAATATTGTGTTGGGTGATTTTCAACACTCTAAAAGTCGTTGAAATTCTGGGTATTATAGGGACATGAGGAGGTTATTCGTAAGATGAGAAGGGGAAGGGAGACTAGACCTAATGGATTTCGGTGGAATTTTGAAAGATCACATGTATGAAATGGCTAAGTAGGTTGTTTAACGTTATAAATGCCCAAAGAATTGATGTAGAGTATAATGATCTCATTGTACAAGAACAAAGGTAATATATAGAATTGCAACAACTATAGAGGTATAAAGCTGCAAAGTAGTTTAGGAGAGGATAATAGAGATGAGGATGAATGTGTGTGTTTTTATCACCAAAAACCAATTTGAATTCATACTGGGGCGTTCGACTACAAAATTCATACATCTTGTTAGAAGGTAAATGGAATAGTGTAGAGAGGAAGAGAGATTTACATATGGTGTTCATTGACCTAGAAAAATGTTACAATAAAGTCCACAAAGGTTTTTCCTGGACTAGGTGTTTGGAGGCTAAAGGTATACTTGTTGCTTACATTAGGGTCATTAAATATAAGTATAATGAAGTCAAAATCCAAGTGAGGATAGTGAGAAGAGAATCGGATAACTTTGTAGTCATGATGAGGGTTATATCAGAGATTGACTCTTAGCCTATTTTATTTACCTTGGTGATAATTCATTCACGTGACCCCCACCTAGTGGGATTTCACTGGGTTGTTGTTGTTGTTGTTGTTGTTGGTGATAATTCATTCACGTGACGTATCCAAAGAGAGGTATCATGGTGTACACTCTTTGTAGATGACATAGTATTTATAGATGAGACACGTGATAGAGTTAATGATAGGTTGAAGGTTTAGAGACAAATCCTGAAGTCTAAAGGGTTTAGATTGAGCAAGACTAAGATAGAATATTTAGAGTGCAAGTTCAGTGATATAACACACATGAATGATGTGAAAGTAAGGTTGAAACACACATTACGGGGGGGGGGGGGGGGGGGGGGGGGG
>JAJOOR010022455.1:0-31359 GCA_036250505.1 Solanum acaule | reverse complement strand
CCCCGGGGCGGGGGGGGGGAATGTGATATATTTCTTTATAGATTAGGAATGAATCTTACAAGTTGAGACACACAAGACACAAACTCTCGATCAACAACTAAACACACACTTGATAACTCCATTAGCTCCCTTGCAGTTCTTGAAAGCTTGTGATCTTCTTAAGAGAGACAAAAAGGCACTTTTTTCCTATTCCTTCAATGTGAGAACTAGGTAGTTTCATGTCAACAAAGGTATATTATCCTATGAACAAAACAACCTAGTATCCTCCCATTGGCTGAGAGCTCTGTCCTTTTTTCATGTGCTCACCAACAGTGGTAGTGTTGGCAGCTTTACAGTTGTTCCCCATCTGACCAGGTAACATGCGTGACTCATGGTACCAGGTCTCATTGTTTTTTAGGATCATCAAAACAATGGATTTACATATAAGCATTGTTCCCCCTATTGCCAGTCAAAATTAGTATATTTCTAATTGACATAAACGTTTACCTTTGCGACGAGACATAGGAATGCCATGATTTTCTGTTAGAGAGGGATTGACCGGAGAAGGATCAAATCCCAAAAGAGTTGGTGCATGACATGTATCATTGACCTCTTGTCAACTAGGATAACCTTAAAATATTGTCATCTTTATTTCAATAGGAAGAACATCAGAAGATACATTTTCAATGGACTACTCAACACTAGTAATGGTCTTATAGATGAGCTATTATTCTTCCTCCCCATGAGTGGGAGAGGTGTCGAGAGAGGAAAAATTATCTGTTCAAGAGAACACCATATCTATAGACACCATATATCTTTTAAGGCTTTGAGAGTAGCATTAATAATTTTTCTGTATGTAAGAATATCTCAAAAAGACACACTTCAAGGCCTTTGGATCTAGTTTAGTAACATGGTGTCACGCCCTGAGCCTACACCCTGGACGTGATTGGCACTCGATGTCATTGTTGGCCTTAGCATACCCATAACATGGCATTGAACATGAGAATACATCTAAACATGAGTGGAAGAGTGCATTTGAAAGCATTTGAAGAGACAAGTTTCATAATAAAATAGATTTTGTAATGTAAGTCATAGAAATTTAAAACCATTGTCAAAGGAAACAAAGGTCCAAACGTAACATAACTATTCATCTATCTATGAAGCCTCCAAACATAACTGAATAGTATCAACCGAGACAAGACCCCGATATACCTTCAAAGAAAATATAACTTCCTAAAATATATAGACTAAGTCCTAGATCACAGAGAGGGGATCACTAATAGCAAAAGATATGGAACCTAGAGAGTGGCTTGATCACACTTTTGTATATCTAAGTTTGCATCAATAAAAAGATATAGCCCCCGACAGAAGGGACATAAGTACATATGGAATTTTATTGTATGTAAAATGACAGAATGAAACGTAAAGATACATATCAAGATCAGTAGAAATAGTTAAAACAGCCATAATCGTAACATATGAAGGTTAAGAGATGAGTTCATTCAAACTTCCTTAAGAATATTTCTTTCATCATATTTTAGTTCATTGTGGGAGTCTAAAAAAGTAACTGACATAAAAACCATGTGAATGCATGGATTTGGCCCAATTAGCTAAGTCATCTCATACCTTGTCAGATATGAGACATATGTGTACGTATCATTTGGATCCATAACTAGCTTGTTGGAAAGAAAAAGATAATCAAAAGGAAAAATAAACAAAAAAAGAGCTAAAGAGATAAAAAGTTACTGCACTCCTTCAATTCTGATTAATTATTAAAAGCAACAAGGCCTATAAATAGGCTTACCAAAAATTGAAATACAAATATCTAGGTCCACTAACCCACTAATTACTAATTAGCTACGAATCTGCCATAATATTTAAACTTGCTAAGATAAGGGAAACTAACTAACAAACTCCTAAAGACTTGGTCAAGTTTCTTTGTGAATCATTTTTCAACACTCCCCCTTGATTCAAAACTGCAAACTCCAATTTGACCTCTGAAGAACTCGTGCTTTGCTTGCGAAAGTGACTTCGTGAAGATGTCTGTTGCTTGCTCATTTGTATCACAAAACTTCAAAGTAATTTCTCCAGTAGAAACAAGACTCCAGATAAAGTGATAGCGAATATCTATGTGCTTTGTTCTACTATGGAATATTGGCTTCTTTGACATCGCAATAGCAGATCTATTGTCACAAAAAATCTTAGTTGCACCAACTGGTTTCTAATTAAAATCAGCAACAAGTCTCCTTAACCAAACTACTTGACAAGCTGCAAAAATTGCTGCAATATATTTATCCTCTGAAGATGATAAGGCCACCACTTCCTGCTTCTTTGGACTCCATGAAACTGCTCCAGATCCAAGATTAAACAAGAAACCAGATGTGCCTTTTCTATCATCAATGCTTCCTGCGTAGTCACTATCTGTAAAGCTAGTTAATGTGAAATTTGTTACCTTAGAATACCAAATTTCATGATATGTTGTCCGTGCGATATATCTCAATATTTTCTTCACAGTTCCAAGGTGAAGCTTACTTGGATTGTGCATAAATCTTGATATGACCCCAACAGAGAAAGAAATGTCTAGTCATGCATGAGACAAGTAGTTCAAACCACTTACTAGACTTCTAAAATAAGTCGCATTTGTCATTTCAGAACCATCATCACGACACAACTTCTCATTAATATTCATTGGCGTAGCAGCAACATTGCAATTTACCATATTGAACTTTTTCAAAAGATCTATTTCATATTTTCTTTATGAAAGAAATATGCCATAAACTCCCTATTTCACCTCAATACCAAGAAAATAATGTAGCTGACCCAAACCACACATCTCAAAATTTTTCATCATGCAGTCTTTAAATTCAGTGATGATAGACTCACTCGAGCCCATATTAATCAAATCGTCAACATAAAGACATACAACTAGAAAATCATTATTGCCTCCTCTTTTTATATAAAGAGTAGGCTCATTATTGCTCCTTTGAAAGCCACTCTCCTGGAAATAAGAGTCAATTTTGAAGTACCATGCCCGCGATGCTTGTTTTAAGCCATAAAGTGCCTTTTTTTTAACTTGTAAAACTTATCTTCTTTGCCATTAACTATGAAACCTTTAGGTTGTGAGACATGCACTTCCTCTTCCAAATCACCATTTAAAAAGGTGGATTTAACATCAATTTGGTACACTGGCCAATTTCATTTAGCAGCCAAGGCTATGAAAGTTCTCACATATTCAAAGCGGGCATTGGGAGAAAAAGTTCCGTCGAAGTCAATACCTTGTTGTTGGGAATAACCCTTTGCAACGAGCCTTGCCTTGTGTTTTTAAATGCTGCCATCTGCATGATACTTGGTTCTAAACACCCATTTGAGCCCAATGGCTTTCTTTCCTACTGGCAAATTTACCAAGTCCCGTGTTTGATTCCTTTGAATCTCAATTAGCCCTTTTCCATAGCCTTGCACCATTTATCCTCATTTTCAGTATCTTCAAAGAAAGTAGAATCTGAAACAAGTAAAGCAAAAGTACAAGATGTACTATTAGCATATCTAGGCTTTTGTTTCCTATCTCCTGTTGATCTTCTTAATGGAGTTGGCTCAACATAAGATTTTTTCAATAATGGAGAAGTTTCTGGTGCAATTGATGAGGTAGTCGATGGACCAGCCAAAAGGGGATCTGCTACATACTCTTGATCAACAATATCGTCTGAAGACAACAATTGAATGTTTGAACTTTCATTTGCAGAATTAAAGTACCAACTTGCATCTTCAATAAACACAACATATCTATTGATCGTAATTTTACCACTCACTGGATTATATAGCTTATAAGCCTTGGATTATGTGCTATATCCAACAAAAATACATTTATCACATATTTCATTAAGCTTACGTCGAGCTTGTGAATTTATCAAGGCGTAAGCTATACAACCAAAGACACGTAAGTGTCTTACCTTGGGATTGTTACCTCTCCAAGCTTCATATGGTGTTTGATTAAACACTGCCTTAGCGGGAGAAATATTCAGCAAATAAACAGCAGTGGCAACAACTTCAGCCCAAAAACATTTCAGTACGCCTCTACCTTCCATCATGATTCTGCCCATCTCGACAACGGTGTGGTTCTTTCGTTTTGCTGCACCATTTTGCTCTGGTGTATAAGGTGCTGTGAGTTCTCTGTGTATTCCATTTTCCTCATAAAAGGAACTAAATTCTTTCGATAGAAACTCACCACCTATATCTGTCTGAAGAGTTTTGAGTATACATCCACTTTGCCTCTCAATAAAAGATTTAAATTTCTTGAAATTTTCAAAAGTTTCAGATTTAAATTTCAAGAAATATATCCAACTCATATGACTATACTAGTCAGTAAAAAGTAGAAAGCATCGACTTCCCCCTAAGGACTCAACACTCATATGACCACACAAATCAGCATGTATTAACTCAAGACAAACAAAAGCTCTACAAGTCTTTCCTACATGAAAATACTTTTTACTTTGTTTTCCCTAAGCACAGCTTCCACAAAAATCAAGATTCTTAACTTTTGGCAACCCAAAAACCATTTTCTTTTGGCTCAATAACTTCAATCCATTAATATTTAAATGCCCATAATGGAAATGACATAGTCTAGTTTCATTATCTCCACTAGCTACCATAGTACACCTCTCAACCATTGAAACTTCTAAAGGAAATATTTTATTGTTAGCCACTGGAAGTTTAGCAATGATTTTCCCAGATATCTTATTTTTAATAGTGCAAACACCATCATCAAAAGAAATTGAGTATCCGTTAGTCATTAGTTGTCCAATGCTAAGAAAATTATGAGATAGACTAGGAACAAAAATCACATCTTCTAAAATCTTAGCATTACCTTGGTTGGTCATAATGCTAACAGTACCTCTACCTTCAACCTAAATCTTCTTGTTGTCTCCTAGACTTACGTTTTATTTTTGGACTTATCAAGCTCCTTGAACAATGATCTTATTCTAGACATATGATTTGAACGACCACTGTCCAAAAACCAGAAATCGTTAGGGTTTCTTTTTCACAATAAAAAGCCATTAACAACTTACTATCATCATCATTTTCCTCTTCAAAGCTTGCTTGGTTATTCTCATCCTTCTGCTTTTGCCAACAATAAGGTTATTTATGACCTGGTTTTCTGCAGTAGTTGCACAGAAACATCGTGGTCTACTTCTCTTCATTTGAACCTCCTCTATCTCTGTTTCTTCCTTGGCATCTTCCAAGGCCTCTTCCTCGACAACCACCTCTGCCTCTTCCACGATTTGCAAAGTTTTCTAGCTTATCTTTCTGATGAGTGGACTCCCCCTTCACCTGAAATGTCTTTTCTTCATTTTTCTCATGTGACCTTAGGACCTTCTCTTCATGAGCTTGAAAAGAACTCATTAGTTCATCAAAAGTATAATCAGATAAGTCATGAGACTCCTCAATCGTAGCAATAATATGTTCAAACTTTGGAGTAAGAATCCTTAAAACTTTTGCTACAACAGTTTCTTCAAATAAATTTTCACCATAAGACTTCAATTGATTAAAAAGAGAAGAAACTCTAGAAAAATAAGTTTGAAGAAATTCATTACTTTTCATAGAAAGAGTTTCAAAGTCACGACGGTAAGTTTGTAATTTTACCGTAATTACCGTAGCTGAACCTTGAAATTCCTTCTTCAAAATTTTCCATGCCTGTGAAGAAGTAGTTGTTGCTGCAATACTTGAAAAAATTGTGTCATGGACTGCTTGTTGAATCAGGAATAGCGCTTTGGCGTCCTTTTTTTTATCTCTTTCAATTTTTCCATCTCTTTGTCAAAGTCTGATTGATCCACGAAGCCTGTTTCAACCAACTCCCAAACTTGTTGGGATTTGAAAATAGTATTCATTTTGATACTCCAAAACTCATACTTTTCACCAGTAAAAATTGGCATGAGATGCAAACCACCCGCTAAGAAAAGGGTAAATAAGACAAGCGATCAAGCTGGCAAGTCAGGGATACAAGATGGATTTTTCCAGGGCCTGTGAATTCCTTATATATTCAGCCACATGTCCGGATGTGAAAGGATTTTATGGTCTCGGTCATTCTTCTATGAAATATCGATTATATCAATCATTCTATTTCAGAATTGAGTTGCTGGGATGATGATGAAATACCATTTACTGCCATTTTTCCTCACAATTCACTCAACTACTAGAAAGGAACCTTGCTCTAATACCAGATTTGTTGGAAAGAAAAAGATAATCAAAAGGAAAAATAAACACAAAAAGAGCAAAAGAGATAAAATTTACTGCAAACTTCTTCAATTCTGATTAATTAAAAAAAGCAACAAGACCTGCCTATAAATAGGCTTACCAAAATCTGAAAATACTAAAATCTAGGTCCACTAACCCACTAATTACTAATTAGCTACTAGTCTGCCACAATATTTAAACTTGCTAAGATAAAGGAAACTAACTAGAAAATTCCTGAAGACTTGGTCAAGTTTCTTTTTGAATCATTTGTCAACATAGCCCTTATTAGGGGTATAAAAGGAGTTGCTCGAACCTATGGTACGATCCTTAACCAACATCGGTAAACGTAGTTTCAGATGTTTGTCTATTAGACTTATGCCTTCTTGATTAACTATTTAACTCCATTAAGCTAATGTGATCATGGGTTATCCTAAAGTCTTATTTTCATTAAATTCAAGGACCATAGTTCATAAACTTCATTCATATCACCACGTCATGAGGTTACTATTCATGTATCATAGATTTGCATTCATGAGAAACATATATCATATCATAATACTGTTGTCAAGGGAACATATGACAGCATCATCCAATTTTCAATACAGAGCAGGAACCTTATCATGTGAGAAAATTTGTGTTATACAAACAAATCAACTATCTAATCTCTATTCCCTAAACTACCTCATATGTTGTCCTCTGTGTGGTTGCATCCGCAATATACTTGTGCATTACTTTCTTCTTTGTCATGGGTAGTAGTTGAGTTCTTGCAACCTTTTACCCATTTTTGTATAGACACTACCTCTGCAGTGTGTTTCTCTCACGATGGTTTTGCATAGCTCATCAATCCCCCTTTGCTTATTTTGGAACAATCTCTAATTCCTTTCTTGACATACGCAGTATGTGCTACATGATAACACAAGTTTGTATACTTGAGCCATGCATAGTCTCTTCCCAATGTATTGTTTGTAGCCCACTCTACCTCTTGTGACCAGGCAATAGGTGATCTTTGAATCTAGTTCCATAGGTTTTCTGAAAATATGCATTGGAAGAATAGATGTTCTGTAAATACCTCGTCATATTCACACAGTGGACATGTCGCGCTGGTAGAGACTTTCCACTTTGCTAGTCTATCTTTTGTTTATAACCTGCCATGAACCACCATTGTTAAGTGAAATATCCATTTGGGATAACCAAAATTGTTGCACTCTAGTCTTTCCCAGCTAATATTTGGTAAGTTTCCACTCAGAGCATTAGACATAGTTTTGATCCGGAAGCTCCTACTTTGGACAAATTCTTCATGGTTGTACCCATCTTGTGCTACTGTCTCTTTTGTTGTGAGGATTTTCCTAATAATCCACACAGCTTGTTTTGGGTCTACGTTTGTAGCATCATCATAAGATTTACATTTAGAGAAAATCATAGTACATCATTTAAGGGTTCATAGGATAATAATTATCAAACACTCATGACTCTAACGAAAATAGTGGCTTATTAGAAAAGAGAAAATCATAGGGAATATCACCATTAAGAATTCTAGATGGAATGCGATCAATTATAAAGTTAGTTGTGGATACCACATCCGCCCAAAATTGCTTAGGTAACTTCATTTGGAATAACAAAGCACGAGTAGTCTCAAGCAAATGTCTAATTTTTTTTATGAACCACTCCATTTTTATATCGGCCACTCCATTTTGAGAGGGTGTATCCATACACGAAGATTGATAAAGAATACCATATTGATTCATGTTGTTCTTAAGCGATGTTGACATGAATTCTTCAGCATTGTCACTACTCAATCATTGTATACAAGCATTAAACTGTGCCTCTCATCACAAAAATTAGAGAAATGGGAGAACACTTCAGAATAATTTTTCATAAAGGAAATCCATATCATTGGGGAAAAATCATCCACAAAAGCAACAAAATATTTGAACCCAACCTTAGACACATTGGGAAATGGTCCCTAATTATCTTAATGAACTAATTCTAAAGCAAAATCAGTCCCATTATTATTCTAGGACTTAATGACTGCAAAATGACAAGACTCAAAGTCGATTGAATGTACATTATGAAACTGAGGACATAATTTTTTCAAAATTGGTAGAGAATTATGTCCCAATTAACAACGCGCTTCAAATGATGAGAACGATAATTGAGTAAACAATTGATGTAGGCACCCATGCATGAAGAATGTAGAGACCGTCAAATACATGTCCTTTAACAATAATTTGCTTCGTTGTAAGATCCTAGAAAGTAAAATAATTGGGAAATAATGAGACAAACATTTCAGTTCTTTGATAAGTTTACTCACAGAAATCAGATTAAAGGTATAATAAGGCCCATCATCTATGGTAACAAGGGATAGTGCTTCATGTGATCAGAATTTTAAGAAAGTTTTGGGATACTTGTCATGTGATTTGTGGCAGTCGAATCAATGATCTTGTTGCTTCAGAAAGAAATGAGACACGTGTTACCTGACTTAGTAATGATAGGGGCTAGAGTGGTTTCTTTTATTGATTCCTTATACCTTGTAAATTTGGCGTACTCATCGGTTGGAAAATGTAACAGTTGAGGGTAAACTAGAAGAAGCAACAACAGTGGCAATAAGAATTTGTTGGATGCGAATATGTAATTTCTTACAATTTTGCTTCATGTGCCCGAGTTACTTACAATAGCGACAAGCATTGTCATTGTCTCCTCCTTTGTTATTGTTCCATCTCCCATCATCATTATTTCCTCTTTTGTTATTGTTCCATCTCCCAGCATTATTGATGTTGTTCCACTTTCCTACACTGCACCATTGTTATTGTTCCATTTATCTTCATTATTGTTGTTGTTCTATCTCCCTACATTATTTATTCCTCCTCCTTTTGGTCTCTTGATTGGATGAAGTACTCTCTCTCTGTGTAACACCCGCTGAAAACAACTTTGAGAGAGGTAATCTCAAACTTAGAGGGGAGTACATCTAAAAAACTCATTAGTATCATTTGTTCCCTCTGAACTAGCTATACTTAGATATTAATACTAAATGGTAGAAGTATATTCAGTTTCTCATAGGTTTTCTTGAACTCCATAAAGTGTGTAGTGAGTGACCTAGCTTCCTTGTCGCAACGATAGGCATTAGCCTGCTTTCACATACAAATAGGTAGCAAGTATCAAATTTCTTCATAATGATATTCATTTAATAAGAAAACATACTGGAAATTCTTTTCTCAGAAATTAATTTGCAAGGTCATTGGAGGTTAGACTTTTTTATAACTTATTGTGAACTAGCTATTTACTTGCCAAAGTTGTTTAGAATCTAGCACAATCATGATATTGTTGTGACATGGTATGTTTGTTACTAATAGGCAATTGGTTAAATTATCTTCTCTTTTCCCCTCTAGTTTTGCTTTGAAAAGCATCTGGATTGCAGCAATCACCAAGTGTTTAGATTTTTGTTTGCATATAAATTGATGTTTCATCTATCTTTTGTTATTTAAAAATGAGAAGCTCCATTTTATAATAGGAACATAACATTTGTTGACAGGGTTGATTAGAAAGGACGGCTTGAAATGGATTTTCGATTCAATGACGACATGGAGGAGTCTTTAGTACCTGGAGTGTTTGAGATGCCTGAAGAGCCGACTATTGTTATTAACGGGTTTCCTCCTATTTCTTCAAGTGTTGACACTTTTTCTCCCTTACCAACAATTACTGATGCAACAGATGAATCACTTAATAGTGTTATAGGTCCATGGTTTGAAGGAAGAGAAGCTCACAAGTTGTTTGGGAACCAGTATTACTATGGGGAAATTACTGAATTTGATGGGGAAGTTGGTCAGTTCAAGGTGAAATATGAAAATGGTAATGTTGAAGAACTTGAGTGGAATGAGTTAGACCAAGTTCTTCAGTCTTTGAATTTGAATATTCCGCTGGCAACAATATCCACAGAGTCCATTAGGAGAAAGCAAAGATCCATTCAGAAATCAGGGAAATTCGAGGGTGGAACAACAAATGATGGCATAAAGAATGAGCAAGACATGGTGAAGAAGGACATCGTTTTTATGTAGAACTCCAGGCATGTCTTACATTACATTGAGTATATGATAAGTGGTGAGTTAAACATTTTCACAGTTGAGGGAACTATTAAAGGACTTTAATAAAGTTTTGAAATAGACTTTAATAAACGTGTCTTGTTCTATGTCATTGAAACTTGAAAGATGTTGTTCTTGTTTTCTTTTCTTCCAAATCCACTGATGAACAATATTTTCTTTGAAAGTATTTTCTGGTGTATAGATACCAAATACCAAAAGTGAATATTTTCCATCTAAGGTTGAAAATCATTTTCCTTTATAACCATCTCAATTTGTACGCATGTTACATTCTGTGTCAATATAGGCCTATTTTAGAGGAGCTTGGATTTGGAAGAGCATGAATTGAAATAGTCTTGTCAACTAAACAGCAAGACCAAAATATTTTTTATCGAGTCAAATTATTAGTTAATAAAGTTTAAATTACATTTTGGTCATGTTGTTTAGTTGAAACCCTTATCATTTCTCCTCTTGAACTTGCTCTAAAATCCCTAAACGCTTTTGGAATGTCTAAATTAACTTAGCGCCTGATTAGACCCTTAACTTGGGTGTGTAAAACATTTTCAAGTCGTGTGCGGTAAAGAAAAGACCATAAAGCACCCCTCTCTCAAACGAATGAAATGCCTTAACTAGAGAGGTTGCACCCAAACGGACATAACTCCTTCACCCCGAGCTCGGAATTTAGAAATCTCAGCGGCGTTGGAAAGAGGGCTCAAAGACCTTCGATTTGATACCTCATGTGCCACTTAAATCTTTATCTTCTGAAAGTAACGTTTGTAGTTGACCTGAAACTAAAAACTTAAGTTTAACTTGTATGAATCTCTAGTTGGCTTTTCAAAGACGAGATGTTACATGATCCATGTTCTAACAAATTTCGTGTTTCTAGAAATATTGTTTTCTTTGAAAATTAGTATTTCTTTTCTATTCATGTTGAGTCATCTTCTGTTTCTCCTTTTCTTCCTAATTTTGAGGATTTGTCATCTTCTTTTAAGCGGTTCAAACCTGGATTGGTGTATGAACGATGTCAGCCAACTTTGCCCCATCCCAAAACTGATCCGCCACCTGAGACTGAACCACAACTAGAATCTGAGAATTCTTCAAGGTCTAATCATTATGAGCCTACTCGGTGATGTACCAGAGCATCTCGTACTCCTAATTGGATGTAAATGGGCTTATTTAATTAAACCTCATTTTGATGGCACTCCTGATCGATACAAAGCTCGATTTGTTTGTTCTTGGTAATAGACAGGAGTATGGAGTGCAATATAAAGAGACTTCTACGCCAGTAGCAAAAATGACTGTGGTGCAAACAATTATTGTCATTTCTGCATTGCAAAACTGGTCACTTCATCAAATGGATGTCAAAAATATTTTTCTCCTTGGTGATCTTAAAGAAGATATTTATGAAACCTCCACCTGGTTTGTTCTAATCACCTACATCATATGTATGCAAGTTGAATTAGTATTTGTATGGACTAAAACAAGTTCCTAGGGCTCGGTTTGACAAGTTTCAATCTAATTTGCTACAATTTTCTTTTGAGCAAAGCAAATATGACTCATCTTTGTTTCTTCGGAAAAAATCTACAATTTGTGTTCTTCTTTTGGTATTTATGGATGACATTATTATCATAGGAACAAATTCTTCATTAATCACTAGTCTCCAATAGCATATTAAATATTCTTTTCATATGAAATATATTGGTACTCTTACATATTTCTTGGGTTTGGAAGTTCATAATAATTCTTCAGGTGTGTTTATAAACCAACATATATATACTCAGGATCTGATTTCTTTTGTTGGTCTTCAAGATTCCTCCTCCATAGATACTCCATTGGAATTGAATGTGAAGTATCATCGTGAGGAAGGCGATCTTCTTCCTGATCCAACTATATTTCGACAATTAGTTGGGAGCCTAAATTACCTTATTATTACTCAGCTTGATATCTCTTTTGCAGTTCAACAAGTTAGTCAATTTATGCAAGCTCCCGTCATCTCTATTTGGTGGAAGTTTGTCACATCATTCGGTATCTTCTAGGAACATCTACGCGTGGATTATTCTTTCGTAGAGGTCTCCTATCCATCTCAATGCTTTTAGAGATTCTAATTAGATGGGATGTACTGATACTCGTCGTTCAGTCACTGGTTGGTGCATATTTCTTTGAGAATCATTGATATCTTGGAAGAGTAAGAAGCAAGATCGTGTATCAAAATCCTCAACAGAGGCTGAATATCAAACTATGTCTACTACTTATGCCGAGGTTGTATGGCTTCATGGATTACTTGTTGAGATTTGATTTCCTCAATCTAATTTTACTCCTCTCCATGTTGAAAAAACATGCAAGTGCTATTAAGATTACTTCTAATCCGGTTTATCATGAGAGGACCAAACACATCGAAGTAGATTGTCATTATGTATGAGAAGTTGTAGATAAAAGAGTCATTACTCTTCCACACATGTCCAGTGATCTTTAGGGAACTGATGCATTTACAAAATCCACGGCACGACAACGCCATCAGTTTCTAGTAGGCGAATTGATGCTTCTTGATCCACCAACATCAATTTCGAAAGGGGGGGGGGGAGGGGATATTATCATAATTAATTAATAGAGAATGGTTGTATATATTAATGTATATAGTGTTTTAATTATAGAGATTTGTTGTAATAATCATAGAGAATAATATTGTGATAGAATAGTGGAGTTGGACAGATAGCATATCAAATTTAGAGGGATTGAATAGCTGATCTTTAAGGATAGGAATAATGGATCTTTAAGAATGTGTAATGTCTATACTCTCCATATAAAGGAAAGACTCTCACTTTGAGAGGCATTACGCAAACTCTTGACATGATCTCCCTGTGGCACTGCAACAGTAACACCCCGTATCCTAGACATACCAGAAATAAAGGATTCCAGAAGTTGCAGGTGCCACCTACGGACCGTAGGGTGACTCATAGACCATAGGTGGGGTCCGTGGATGGCCACCTGCAGCCCTCCCCAGAAACAGTCGAAAAAAATTTCTAAGTCCAGACCTATGCCAGGACCTACGGACCGTAGGTCAGACCACAGTACGTGGTCCAGGTTTGTAGGTCGGACCCCAGATTTTCAACTCCCAATAACGATCAATGGTTAACCAGAATGGATAGTCGGTCCATCCACGGTCTGTCGATCAGTCCATCGGTTGGCCTCGACATCTTTTAAGTCAGGGGTTGTTCGGTCTTTTCCCTATACATTGGACCCCTAAACTACGTAGTTTTGGTCATTTTTTGCCTAAGTAACTTAACTAGACTTTACCCAAGTCAATTCATTCTCCAAATAATTGATCAAATGTAGAACCATATAGGAGAAAGAAGTCGACCAAGCCCTAGTCCAAGAACGCAACAGGTTTTCATCAGTTTCATCCCCGAAATTGAAAGATTTCTTCGTGAATTTCATCACCAGCTATGTGGAATTTCACTAGTGAATTTCTTTCGCCCATTAGCTCCCTAGAATTCAGTCAGATTGTTGATTCCCTTCATATTATCTAGACCTAGGGTTTCTAGAATTTTAGTAGATTATTATGAATTAGTTACTTTAATGTTCCTAATCAGATTATCATGATTTTAGTATTGGTTTGTGTAGATTCTTTCATAAATTCAGAACCCTAGCTATGTAGTTCTTTTAGTTCATGAATTACACATGCTAGGTCAGTTATTTCAGTTATACATGCTTCAGTTTACGAATGTCACATTATCAAATATAAGTGTTGCATTCTCAGAGTTTACATGTTAGTAACAAGCTATCCAGTATTACATAATTCAGTCATAAATGGTTAATTACATAATCAATTGGGAGTATGTTAATATCGAGTGGACTAGGGTCAGTCACCCTTAAGTCCCAGAACTACATGCCCCGTAGGTTGTAAGTCCTCTCTGTGGGCATTACATTCTAGTGATCATGCCAGTCATGCCTCTATACCTCTAGTAGGGTATATTGGGTCCTCTCGATGGGGCGTATACATCGGACTCTAAATTTAGCTCATGTAGTTTTATGTCGGTTATTAGTAGCTCCCACAGTCAGATTTTGGTGTAGTGACCAGGTTATCAATTACAGTTCAGTATTTAGTTTCAGCATGTATAAACTTGGTCATTGCATTAAGTTAGTTCATGTTCAGTGTTTTCAGTATAGTATCATACTCATCTTATGTCATTACTTACTTATATGCTTTGTTCAGTTATGTATATTGTTCAGCTTTACTCTATCATGCATGCTCAGTACCTTTCAAGTACTGACGCATACTCTGTGCTACATCTTCTCGTGATGTAGCTTCAGGTCCTCAGCAGTCAGATCATGCATAGATCGGTTCCCGATCTTTAATTCAGCAACATCAATGGTGAGTCCTCATTCTTCGAAGACAGTTGACATGTTATCTTTACATCTCAGTCTTTAGTTTCAGTGTTTGCTAGATTTAGCGGGGAATGTCCCAGCATCTCTAGTCAGTTAAAGTCTTTAATTCAGACATAGTTAGATTCAGTTTTAGCTTGGAGTTTGATATTTCATTGTCATTAAACTCTCAGATTTATATTCAGACTTAGAATGGGTATTCCTCATTACTTTCAGTTTTTCTCATGTCTTATGCTTCCACTCAGTATTCTTATTTCAGTTATTATAGTATGCTTATGTTGTGCCAGTAGGGTTAGCTTAGGGTCACTCGTGATCCTAGGTCCCGTGTCCGCGTCATGGGGGTAGCTTCGGGGTGTGACAAGCTTGGTATCAGAGCATTAGGTGTAAGTGTCATTTTCATGGGTGTGAAGTGCACCACATCTAATGAGAGGGAGGCTACGAAGTGTTTTAGGAAAACTTCACTTTCTTTCTATTCTTATAGTGTGTGGGTATGATCTACCTTCTAAATCGTCGCTATGCATTTCACATCATGCCTCCTCATAGAGCTTACAAAAGTAATGCCCGCAATGCTAATGCAGCTCCTCCAGTCCCAGATCAGGAAGTTTCGAATGCAGAGTTTCGGAAAGCTATCCAACTGTTGGCTCAGAGTGTGACTAACCAGAACACCAGTAGGTTCCAGTTCATGCAAATGCTAGTGGTGGATCAGTGGCAGCCAGGGTTCGTGAGTCTGTTAGGATGAATCAGCCTTAGTTTTTAGGGTTGCAAGTTGGAGAAGATCCCTAAAACTTTATAGATGAAGTCAAGAAGATCTTTGGAGTGATGCAAGTGACTGGTAATGATAGGGTTAAGTTGGCATCTTACCAGCTTAAGGATGTGGCTCATATTTGGTTTACTCAATGGAAGGAAAATAGGGGTACGGATGCGGCTCCTATCACTTGGGAGTATTTCAGTGAGATTTTTCTGGACAGCTTCTTCCCACGAGAGTTGAGGGAGGCAAAATCTTAGGAGTTCATGAATTTGAGGCAAGGTAGCATGTCAGTCCAAGAGTATGGACTCAAGTTCACCCAACTCTCCAGGTATGTTCCTCACATGGTTGCCGATTCCAGGGTTAAAATGAACAAGTTTTTGTATGGGGTATCCGACATAGTTAAAACAGAGTTTAGAAATGCTATGTTATTGGAAAATATGAACACCTCTAGGCTCATGACTCATGCTCAACAGGTTGATGGAGATAAGCTTAAGGAACAGGCTAGGGAGAACAAAAAGGCTAGGACAGGCAACTATGAGTATTCTCAACAGAAATTGGGTGGTGGAAATTGCTCGCAGTTCAGGAGAAATCTTCAGCTCCAGCACCTTCATCAGTTAGTGCTCCATCTTCTAGGTTCCGACAGGATCAGAAAGGTAGGGCATCAGGCTATAAATCTCAAGGGAGTGTTTCAGGTACTAGGACTTACCCAACTTGTCCTAGGTGTGGTAAGAACCATCCGGGCGAGTGCCTTACAGGAAAAGAAGGATGTTTTGGGTGTAGTCATATTAGTCAGAGGTTGAGGGATTATTCTTCTTCCAAACAGGGTCAAGGAGGTAATAACGGTAGAGCTCATTCCACAACTTCAGCAGCACCAACAGGTCGCCCGACTCAGCAGGGTAGCTTATCTGGTATAGGTGGCGGTCAGTGCCAAAATGAGTTGTATGCTCTTCCCCCAGGATTAGGAAGATTCTCCTGATGGGGTCACTAGTACGTTACGAGTCTTTAATCTAGATGTTTATGCTTTGTTAGATCCAGGGGCTACTCTTTCCTTTGTAACTCCTTATGTAGCAGTCAAATTCGATGTTAGTCCAGAAACTCTCTCAGAACCCTTCTCAGTCTCTACTCCAGTTGGTGACCCAGTTATAGCTAGATAGGTATCCATAAATCGCCCTGTCACGGTATATCAGAAAGTCACCTCAGCAAATCTTATAGAGTTAGAAATGGTAGACTTCGATATTATTCTAGGCATGGATTGGTTACATTTCTATTATGCCTCAGTCGATTGTAGAACTAGGATCGTTCCTTTCCAATTTCCAGACGAACCAATCCTAGAATGGAAGGGTAGTAGCTTAGCGCCTATGGGTCGATTCATTTCTTACCTTAAGGCCAGAAAGATGATTTCCAAGGGGTATATCTATCATTTAGTTTAGGTTAAGGATTAAATCTCTAAAACCCCAACCCTTGAGTAAGATCCTATAGTAAATGAGTTCCAAGAAGTTTTTCTAGAAGATCTTCTTGGAGTTCCTCCCGAAAGGGAAATCGACTTTGGAATTGATCTCCTTCCAGATACCCAGCCTATTTTTGTTCCTCCTTACAGAATGGCTCCAGATGAGCTTAAGGAATTGAAAGAGCAGTTGAAAGACCTTCTAGATAAAGGCTTCATCATACCCAGTATTTCCCTATGGGGTGCACCAGTATTGTTCGTAAAAAATAAAGATGGTTCTCTCAGGATGTGTATTGACTATCGGCAGTTGTAAAAAGTTCAATCAATAACAAGTATCCCATCCCCAGGATTGATGACTTGTTTGACCAACTTCAGGGTGCTAGTCCTTTCTCGAAGATAGACCTCAGATTCAGTTATCATCATCTCAGAGTCAAAGATAGTGACATCTCAAAAATAGCCTTTAGAACTCGGTATGGTCATTATGAATTTGTAGTTATGTCATTTGGAATAACCAATGCTCCTGCAGCTTTCATGGATTTGATGAATAGGGTGTTCAAGAAGTATTTGGACTTGTTCGTTATCGTCTTTATTGATGATATCCTCAGTTATTCTAGGAATGAGGAAGAACATGTGAATCCTTTGAGGGTTGTCCTGCAAACTCTCAAAGATTGCCAGTTATTCGCTAAGTTTAGCAAGTGTGAATTTTGGTTGAAATATATTGGTTTCATTGGGCATATAGTATCTAGCGAAGGGATCCAAGTGGATTCTCAGAAAATAGAAGCAGTGAAACAATGGCTCAGACCTACCTTTCCTGCAGATATCAGAAGTTTCTTGGGTTTGGCTGGCTATTACAGAAGGTTCGTGGAAGGATTTTCATCTATAGCTTCTTTATTGACTAAGTTAACTCAGAAAAAGGTTAAGTTTTAGTGGTCAGATGATTGTGAAAAGAGCTTCGCACTAGATTGACTACACTCTTGTTTTGACTCTACTAGAGGGCTCAGACGGTTATGTGATCTATTGTGATGCATCCAGAGTCGGCCTAGGTTGTGTGCTGATGCACCGAGGTAAGTTTATAGCCTATGCTTCTAGACATCATAAGGTGTATGAGAAAAATTATCCGACTCATGACCTCGAGCTTGCAGCAATGGTGTTTGCACTTAAGATTTGGAGACATTACTTGTATGGTGTTCACGTAGATGTGTTCACAAACCATAAGAGCCTTCAGTATGTGTTCACCCAAAAAGAGTTAAATCTTCGCTAGAGGAGATGACTTGAGTTCCTCAAGGATTATGATATGAGTGTGCATTACCATCCTGATAAGGCCAATGTAGTTGCAGATGCTCTTAGCAGACTATCTATGGGTAGTATAGCACATGTTAAGGAAGAAAAAAAGAACTAGCAAAGGATGTTCACAGGCTTGCTCGCTTGGGAGTTCGCCTTATGAGCATATCAGTTGTTGGTGTAACAGTTCAGAATGGGTTAGAATCTTCATTGGTAGCGGAGGTTAAGGAAAAGCAAGACAGTGATCCAATATTGCTTCAACTAAAGGGCGTAGTTCATCAGCAGAGAGTGGAGGTTTTCTCCCAAGGGGGAGAAGGTGTGTTTCGCTATCAGGGTCATTTATGTGTTCCTAAGGTGGGTGAGTTGAGACAATAGATTCTTGAAGAATCCCATAACTCTATGTATTCTATTCATCCAGGTGCCACTAAGATGTACCGCGATCTGCGGGAAGTCTTTTGGTGGAATGGCATGAAGGATATAGCAGATTTTGTGGCTAAGTGCCCCAAATGTTAGCAAGTGAAAGTAGAACATCAGAAGCCAGAGGGTATGACTCAAGAGATCAACATTCCTACTTGGAAGTGGGAAGTGATCAACATGGACTTCATCACAGGCTTACCTCGTACTCGCAGACAACATGACTCTATTTGGGTGATAGTTGACATAGTTACTAAGTCTGCGCGCTTCTTGGCTGTCAAGACTATAGATTAGGCGGAGGACTACATCAAAGCTTTACATTAATGAGATAGTCAGGATGCATGGGGTTCCTTTTTCTATCATTTCAGATATAGGTCCTCCGTTTACCTCTCATTTCTGGAAGTCATTTCAGAAAGGTCTTGGTACTCAAGTTAATCTTAGCACAACATTTCATCCACAGACGGATGGTCAGGCAGAGTGTACCATTCCAATCTTAGAGGACATGTTGAGAGCTTATGTGATCTACTTCAAGGGTAGTTGGGATGATCACATTCCTCTTATAGAGTTCACCTACAATAAATATCTACCATTCCAGCATTCAGATGTCTTATGAGGCTTTGTATGGGCATAGATACACATCTCCAGTTGATTGGTTTGAAGTAGGTGAAGCAACCTTGATAGGGCCAGATTCGGTTCATGATGCTATGGAAAAAGTTTAGTTCATCAAAGATAGACTTAAGACAACCCAGAGTCGTCAGAAGTCATAAGCAGATGTAAGGAGAAGGGACTTGGAGTTCCAAGTTGATGATTGGGTTTTCCTGAAAGTGTCACCTATGAAAGGGGTGATGAGATTTGGAAAGAAAGGGAATCTCAGTCCTAGATATGTAGGCCCTTACTAGATCTTGAAAAGGGTTGGAAAAGTGGCTTATGAGTTAGAGTTACCATCAGAACTAGCAGCAGTGCATCCGATCTTTCACATTTTGTTCTTGAAGAAGTGTGTGGGTGATCCAGCATCTATAGTACCTTTAGAAAGTGTGGCTGTGAAGGATAGTCTAACTTATGAGGATGTGCCAGTTGAGATTCTTGATCGTCAGGTTCGAAGGTTGAGAAACAAGGAAGTCGCTTCAGTGAAGGTATTGTAGCGGAGTCAGTCTATAGAGGGAGCTACTTGGGAAGAAAAAGCAGACATGAAGGCCAAGTATCCTCATCTTTTTCCTTCTGATTGCATTCCAGCTTGAGGTAATAGTTCCTCTCCAGTTTTTCAGTCATTCATGCGTATCTTCAATCTTAATATCTTGTTCCGTCAGTGAGTCTTGCATTTTCAGCGTATTTGTAGGTTTTTGGAACTCAGTTCAGACAAAAATTAGTTTCCAGTACTTGGTGGTAGGGTTTGCAGCTCTTTCCCTCCATATTCAGCCAGTTCAGTCTTCATTCAAGGATGAATGTTCCCAAGGGGGAGATAATGTAACACCCCGTATCCTAGACAGACCAGAAATGCAGGATTCTAGAAGTTACAGGTGCCACCTACTGACTGTAGGTGGGGTCCATGGATGGCCACATACAGCCCTCCCCAAAAACAATCCAAAATATTTTCTAAGTCCAGACCTACAGACCGTAGGTAAGACCATGGTTCGTGGTCCAGGGTCGTAGGTCGGACCCCAGATTTGCAACTCCCAGTAATGAACGACAGTTGACCAGAACGGATCGTCGGTCCATCCATGGTCCGTCGGTTGGCCCCGACAACATTTAAGTCAAGGGTCATTTGGTCTTTCCCCTATACGTTGGACCCCTAAACTATGTCGTTTAACCCCTAAACTACGTATTTTTGGTCAGTTTTAGCCTAAGTAACTTAACTAGACTTTACCCAAGTCAATTCATTCTCCAAATAATCTGCAAACTTAGAACTAGAGAGGAGAAAGAAGTCGACCAAGCCCTTGTCCAAGAACCCAACAGGTTATCATCAGTTTCAACCCCAAAATCAAAAGATTTCTCCGTGAATTTCGTCACCAGGTATGTGGGATTTCACTAGTGGGTTCGTTTCACCCATTAAGTCCCTAGAATTTAGTCAGATTCTTGATTCCCTTCATATTATCTAGACCTAGGGTTTCTAGAATATCAGTAGATTATTATAAATTAGTTACTTTAATGTTCCTAATCAGATTATCATGATTTTAGTATTGTTTTGCGTAGATTCTTTCATAAATTTGGAACCCTAGCTATGTAGTTCTTTTAGTTCATGAATTACACATGATAGGTCAGTTATTTCAGTTATATATGCTTTAGTTTACGAATGTCACATTATCATATATAATTGTTGCATTCTCAGAGTTTTCATGTCAGTAAGCGAGCTATCCAGTATTATAGAATTCAGTCATAAATGGCTAATTACATAATCAATTGGGAGTAGCTTAATGCTGAGTGGACTAGGGTCAGTCACCCTCAACTCCCAGAACTATGTGCCCCATAGGTTGTAAGTCCCCTCTTTGGGCATTTCATTCTAGTGATCACGCCAATCATGCCTCTATACCTCTGGCAGGGAATATTGGGTCCTCTCGATGGGGCATATACATCAGACTCCACATTTAGCTCAAGTGGTTTTATGTCGGTTATTAGTAGCTCCCACAGTTAGATCGTAGTGTAGTGACCAAGTTATCAGTTACAGTTCAGTATTCAGTTTCAGCATGTAAGAATTTGGTCATTGCATGGTCATTACATTCAGTTAGTTCATGTTCAGTATTTTCAGAATAGTATAATGCTCATCTTATATCATTACTTACTTATATATTTTGTTCAGTTATTTACATTGTTCAACTTTACTATATCTTGCATGCTCAGTACCTTTCAAGTACTGACGCATACTCTGTGCTACATCTTCTCGTGATGTAGGTTCAAGTCCTCAGCAGTCAGATCACGCATAGATCGATTCCCGATCTTCAGTTCAACAGCATCAGTGGTGAGTTCTCATTCTTCGAGGACAGTTGACATGTTATCTTTACATCTCAGTCTTTGGTTTTAGTTTTTGCTAGATTTAGTTGGGGTATGTCCCAGCATCTCTAGTCAGTTAGAGGCTTTAATTCAGACATAATTAGATTCAGTTTTAGTTTGGAGTTTGATATTTCATTGTCATTTAACTCTCAGATTTTATACTCAGACTTAGAATGGGTATTCCCATTACTTTCAGTTTATCTCATGTCTTATGCTTTCGCTCAGTATTTCTTATTTTAGTTAACATAGTATGCTTATGCTATGCCAGTAGGGTTGGCTTGGGGTCACTCGTGATCCTAGGTCCTGTGTCCGCATCCTGGGGGTAGCTTCGGGGCGTGACAACCTCCCCACTCCGAATCACAAGTGCATGAATTGACTTAGTGTACGAACAAAGTAGACTATGTCATGTCTTGTAATCATAAGATAAATCAGTTTGTCAATTAATCTTCTATACTTGGATGGATCATTCAATAATTCACCATGTGTAGGAGTAAATTTCAAATTTTGTTCCAATAGAAACTTGTTTAGGCGCGCTCCTAGAAGTCTTGAGTCTTGTAAGATGTCTAGCGCATATTTCCTTTGAGATATGAAAATGCCCTTATGTGATACGTAAAACTCAATACCCACAAAATATTTTAAATCTCCAAGATCTTTGATGCGGAAGCATTTGAGAAGGAACCTTTTGAGATGCTCGATTTCTTTAAGATCATTTCCTGTGAGAAGTATATCATTAACATAAATTAAAATTCAGTAAATGAAGTACCTTGAGCTTGGGTGAAAAGAGAATAGTCAACTTTTGATTGTTCATAGCCAGCTTATCGAACGGTTTCTGAAAAGGTGATAAAACTAATTTCTTAATTCTTGTTTGAGACCATAGATGGATTTGTGTAGCCGACATACAGTCTTGTCCCCCTGTCAGTGAAGTCTGTGTGGAGGTTCCATATATACTTCTTAATTCAAGTCACCATGAAGGAATGCATTTTGGACGTCTAGTTGATAAGCAAACCAATTGTGTGCAACAACAATAGTAAGAAGACAACGATGGGTAGTAAGTTTGGATGGAGGATAAAATCTTTCCTTATAATTAGTCCTCTCTACTTGAGTGTACCCTTAAGCAACAAGATGAGCCTTATCTCTTTCAATGGTACCATCTGACTTATACTTAATTTTGTAAACCCATTTGCAACCGATGGGTTTATGTCCAGCGGGAAGAGGTACCAAACTCCATGTATTATTCTGTTGGAGTGCTTCTAATTCTTCATTCATGGCTTGTTTCCGTTGAGGATCGAGGATTGTTTTATCATATAAGGTAGGCTCAATATGACCTATAATGTTAGTTAAGAAGGTACAATGTGCAGATCATAAACGAGAGTAAGAAAGAAAATTGGAAAGAGGATAATGAATACCTAATTGAGAACTTGGGGTTGGGTTTGATTGATTGACTTTTGATGACAGTATGTAGTATTTTTGTCGTGCTGGAGGTTTTTTAGGACGAAGGGATTGTATTATGGGAGGTTCAAAAGGATTTGTTGGGGTGGAAGAAGGTGTCGTTGAATTTTCTTGAAGGGTTTATTATAATTTTGGTGCATTAGTAGGTTCAACTAAGGGTGAGGTTTTAGAATTTATGGGTTGGTCTTGAGAAATTTATGATGCTTCAATGGATTCGGCTGGAGATAATAATTGAGAAGATGTGGGCTTTTGTACGTCATGGTTTTGGATTTTTTTAGGTGAATTATTAGGAGAAGATGGTGCATACTGCCAATTATTCGTGCATCTTGAAGAAAATTTATCAAACATAGAATGTTGATTTGGTGAAGTGGAGAAAGGAAAAGTGGTTTCCAAAAATTTGACATCTCGGCTTACAAATAAAAATTTAGTATCCAAATCATAAAGTTTTAACCTTTTTGATTAGTAGGATACCCAATAAAAATGCAATGTTTTGCACGAGAATCAAATTTATGAGCAGGATTAACAATTGTTGTCTAACATAGACAAACAAAAACTTTTAAGTGATCAAGATATGGCAGATGATTATATAATAACTCAAAAGGCAATTTAGAAGATAACAATGGTGATGGAAGCCTATTGATGAGATAGACAACAGTCAACAAACACTCTCCCCAAAAAGAGAGAGGTAAGTGAGACTGATATCGTAACGCTCTTGCTACAATAAGATTATGACGATGCTTGCATTCAACTACTCCATTTGTTGAGGAGTAGAGACGAAGGTACGTTGACATTCAATGCCTTGAGACTGAAAGAAACTTCTCATAGATAAGATTTCTCCTCCATTATCTACCCTTATGGTTTTAACTAAGACATGAAATTGAGTACGTGCAAAGGTAATAAAAGATTTTACTAGATTTTGTGTCTCAGATTTTTTTTCCGTAAGAAATACCCAAGTGCATCTTGTAAAATCATCCACAATAGTAAGAAAGAAATGATATCCCGAATGTGTGGATACCCTGTGCAGACCTCAAATATCACAATAAAATAAATCAAATGGATTATGATTTGATATTGAACTTAAAGGAAATGGAAGTCTTGTTTGTTTTGTCATAGGAAAATGGTGCAATTATCATTAAAAGAGATATTATGAGAAGACAACAATGAAAAATCTAACTTAAGATGAGACAATGATGTATGACCAAGATGCATGTGCCATTAATTTGACAGTTGAGGAACTTGGTGAGAGGTGGGTATCTTTTGCAACGAAGACATGTAATAAAGACCATCACATTGTTCACCCAAGCCAATCATCTTCCCCAAAGCCAAGTCCTGCAAGACACAAAAAGTGGGAAGCAACATAACACAATAATTCAAGGCATTAGTGAGCCTGCTTGCTGACATTAAATTTAAGCGAAAAGATGGAATACATAAAACATTTTTTACGGTGATATCTTTGTCAAAAGGAATAGTGCTTGTGCAAGTGATGGAAGCGGTAGATCCAGTGGGTAAATTAATAATCGGTATGGATGGGGATTCTATGTGTGTAAAACATGTGGAATCAAAAATTATATGATCATTAGCTCCATATCCAAAATCCATGGCTTATGAAATACACGAAAAGAGGATAAACCTATTGTGTTTGCATAAGTATCAAAATTTTATGTCATCTTAGACAAAGCATGAGCAATTTGTTGAAGATGATTTGCTGATAGTCCATGTGACTAACTATGGGTATCTTAAGAATGAGTTCCATGAGAAGTTTGAGAAGAATCTGTAACATTAGCCGATGGAACAATATTTTGTAAGCTACCTTGACTTCTATAAGATGGTTGTTGCCCATTTTGGTTGCTTGATTTGTTTGACGCCCATGTACCATTTTTGAATTTACACCTATCCTTTGTGTAGCATCTTTTGTCACAATAATTGCAATGAATTTTTAGAGTCTTACAATTATCAACTATATGTCCCTCTCTGTTGCAGTGTTCATAATGCTTGATTTTTAATTTGTTCAAAGAATTATTTTGATGACTTTGGATAGCAGCAGCAATAGAGAAATTTTCCACTTGTTCTGTTGCCATACCTCCCTGTGTTTCTTCTTGAATAACAAGTGAGTAGGCTTGACGAACATTGGGTAGTGGTGACATCATGAGGACATTTGAACGGACATCATAGGTGTGGTTGAGTCACATGAGAATCGGTATTACTCGATCTTCTTCCATTTGTTCAGCATGTGCTTTCATCTGATTGCAAGTGGGTATATATCTCTGCGTATCTAACTCGTCCCAAAGACTTTTGAGCTTTGTAAAGTAGGAAGAAACTGTTAGTATACTTTCTGAAAGATATGCCATTGATTTTTGTATCTGATCAATTGTTGGTGCGTTCTTTTTTTTTGTGAGAATTGATCCTGAAGATCTTCCCACCCTTGATGAGTGATCTTAGCATGAACAACCCCTTTGGCTAAATCTGATTCCATCGAGTGTGTAAGCCATGAAAAAATCATATTGTTACATTGATTCCATTGATAATATTCAATTGTTTGTTCGGCTTCCGAAGGTGGTTTGATAGATCCATTGATAAAACAAATTTTGTTTTTGGCCGTGGGGGCATGTTTCATGGATTTACTCCATGACGGATAGTTGGTGTCAGTCAGTTTCGTTAGAACGAGTAAATGATTTGAATGATTTGAAGGATGAACAAAGTATGGGTTAGATGGATCCCAACCGACACTTTGCAAACGGATATTTGAAGTGTTGGAATTGTGTGTTGATGTATTATCTTTGTTGATTGGCATTTTATTGGAAATATTAAAGGCTTCTCTGATACCAACTTAGAAAATGGAGAATCCAGTAAGTTAAGAAAGCGCAGTGAGATTCTCGATGAGAAGAGAAATGGTTGAAGTTATGTCTATCCTTTACAGAATACCAATACATATATACATAAGTTACAAATCAATTAAGGCCTAGTTCTAAGGAACCAAATCTGTAATCCATATTATGTGGGATCTAATTTACACTAAATAGGAAAGTGGATATTTAACAATATATTATTTCTTAATAATCTATCCTAAACTTTTTATTTTTACAAGAAATAATTCCATTATATTATGATGAAGAAATTTCGCAAATAGTCACTATAATAAACTTAATTAGGCTCCTTAGTTATAATTTACATATTTACGGGATGTAGTTATAGTTTAAGTTGTTATGGGAGACCTTATTTGTATAATTTGTGTGTATTTGTATAATTGAGTTATTTTCGTCCGTATTTGTATAAATTGATTTGTATTTATTTTGTATAAACTCGAAATAACGAATTTATACAAACACAAACATCTTAACTTTAAATAGAGATAAAAATTATATTACACAAATTACATTATACAAAAGTTAGACAAATTATATTATACAAAGTTTGAAAACTACACGTTTATACAATTGAAATTTGGCTGCGTAATTTTGCCTAGAAATTAGTGGTGAAAGGTAATTTATTCAAATTGTAGTTATGTTAACTAATTAATTTGTATATATTTGCTTATCCGCTTAATTTCCCCAATTATGCTTCATGTTTAAATCATAATTCATTTTTTAATGAAAAGTATATTTATACAATCAACTATTATTTATAAAAACAATAACCAAAAACAACTCCATCTTCAATTTCAACTTAAAATGTTTCAAACAAAGTGAAAAAAATATAAATAATAATATATAGTAACTCGTACATGGGATCTTATTTATGATATCATGTGATTACATATTTTGAGATATTACTTTTTTAGAGCAAATTTGATTGTATGTCAAGCTTTGAGGCAAATAAGTTGAATTGGGTGATTTTGCTAGTTTTAAGAAATTGTGAGGTATAAATCATATTTTTACAAAGTATATTTAATTTTAGATATTCTTTAGCATAAAATCCGGTCAAACAAAACTTCAATTTTGAAAATTTCTTTTTCTTTTTTGAATTTTTATGGTCAAACGACCACTAAATTACTATTCAAATTTGAAATTCAATTTTGATTTATAAAATTTTTGGAGTATTTAATTCCATCACAACCAAACAACAATGTAGATTGAGAAGCTTTAATTGATTTGGAGTCCAAGAAAAATTTAAAGTTTTACTTTGATTTGAAAGAGGGTTCATTTTAAGTCAATTCACAATTTAATTTAACTTATAAATGTAGCATATGTCATAAATGTAGTAAAACTTATGCTAACAGTAGAAATAGGTCTTTCTTTTTTTAAATATTTTGTTTAGTCAAACATCCATTAAATAAAATGAATATTTAACATGTGATATCAAATTACATATATATTTATTTTTACAACAAGCCTTCCTTAAATCATAAATTTCAAACAACAAACTCTATCATGACATTTATTTCTCTCCACACCAATAAAAAATTAGGAAAATTACATTAATTATTCACAACCCAACCATCAAACTCCAACAACTATATAAAGAGAAAAGGTCTCATTATTTTTTTTCACCATTCACATTTCAATACCTCCCCCTTATTTTTTCTTTTCGTAAAAAAAAATGAAGCTCTCTTCTCTCTTCAAAAGCCAAAAGAAGTCCTCGTTTTCTCATTTGCTATGTCGATTACTACATTGTGGAAACCCTAGAACTCTCTCTTTTAGAGGTGAAAATAATGAAAACATTTTCAACTCTCAAAAATTTGATGCAGGTGAAAAAATTAGTTCAATTCTTGATGTGTCATCATCAAAATTGTCAAAGAGTAATAATAGTACTAGTAATAAAGGGGAGTCTCTACCATTTAATGACTCGTGTGTTATAACGCCTATGGATTCGATGGATCCTCATGAGGAAGAACTAGTTCAATTCTTGAAGTGCCATCATCAACATTGCCAAAGAATACTAATAATAGTACTAGTAGCAACGGTCTTGAGTATCTACCATCGAATGACTCATGTGTTATATTGCATATGGACTCGAATATGGATGCTTATGAGGAAAAAAATAGTTCAATTCTTGAAGGGTCAAAGGGTAATAGTGGTAGTAGTAACGGGCTAAAGTACTATCTACCATTTAACGACTCATGTTTTATAAGGCTATTGAGTTCGGGGGATCCTTATGGGAATATCAAGAAATCTATGGAAAGAATGGTTGAAGCAAATCAAGGGATTAAATCTTGGGAGGAGTCTCTTGAAGAGACATGTGCTTGGTATTTGGAGATTAATGAGAAAAACATTCATAAGCCTATTATTGGTGCATTTTGTGATTTGTGGATGATCTATTTAGGTACTTCAACAAAAAAATACTCCATTTGGATTTAGTTCTACTAAACCTCCTAGTCCTTATTTTATGTCTTTGATAGAAGATAAGGCTAATCAGATTATTGCAGCATCAACATCCAGTGTAATTCCATAAGTGGGGGGTTTCGGTAGGGGAGGGGTTATGATTTTTGTAGACTTTATTCTTATAGTTTTTGAGGTTAAAATATTGTTTCTGGTGATAGATTCTCGCTCGAAAGAAATGTTTTCGAAGCGAAAGGCTGAGAATGAGATGCTTGAGAAAAATATTTTGTTTAATCTTCTTATGTTTGAAAGAAAAGAAATAGAGAAATAAAATGCAGAATTTATTTTAGATATGTTAATAGTATTATTAGTAGTATTGTTTATACATTTCTTCACCGTGTTTGGAAAATCAAATAATTATACTTTATTTCTTTTTTAATAATGGTTGTTGTGTTAGGTATGGATAAAAGAATTTCCCATGTTATATTATTCAATTCTTGACGATGAATTTATTTGATAGTTCAGATATTGTTATTCATAATATTGGCCTCCGCTACCAAAAAATAGAAATCAGTTATGAAGTTTGTAGCTAATCTTTTTACTTAATTTTTTTAATCATACATACCTTGACCTTGTTGGAAAAATATTTTATCAACAGACCTAACATGCTACATCAATAACTTGTGTAATACAAAGCTTAGCTTATGTCTAACTTCTATTAACCTAGAGTAAATATCATTGTAACTTAAGTTTTTTCTATTTATTTAACTTTTATCATGCATGTTAAAAGTTGTACAACATCAGCTACTATTATTTAGTTTGACTAAGTCTGCAATATGGCTATATCTTAGCTTTCAGTTGGTAGTTGTTTTCTTTTAACTCGTGATAGTTTTTCCTATTTTGTAGTATTGCAGAATTGTGTTCCTAATGTTTAGGTGAGTTGGTTTAGTGGAATTACATTAGTGGTTTAGTGGGAATATGATTCCATGACATGTAAACCTATATAAGGCTACAAAGCCTATTAATTAACACATCCAGTAACAATCTCTACAACAGATTCTGGTTCTCTTTTATTTTTTCCTGTTATTTCCTTTTTCAACTATTGGCTTCTCTATCAAGTTGTGTTCTTCATTTGGTATCAGAGCTACGTTTAAAGGAGAGAAAGAGAAGCCACACATAACATATATACTAGCTGCTCTGTTTTGTTGCGATGATTGATTTACAAGCCATAAGTGGAGTTAAGAAACTCAACCATCATAATTACAAAACATGGATGACATGTATGACTTCCTACATGGAAAGTCAAGATCTTTGGGAGGTCGTTAATGGAAGTGAAGTCAAACTAGGGGAAGAAGAACCAAATGGCGCATTGAGAAAATGGAAGATTAAAGCAGGAAAAGCATTATTTGCCCTCAAGACCACCATCGAAGAAGACGTGTTGGAACATATACGAGATGCTGGAACACCAAAGAAAGCTTGGGACACACTGGTTGCACTCTTTCAAAGAAGAACGAAACACGGCTACGACTTTTAGAAAGTGAGTTATTGTTGATAACTCAAAATGATATGAGCATTGCACAATACTTTCACAAAGTGAAGTCGATATGCCGTGAAATTTCAGAATTGGAACCAACAGCTCCAATCGGGGAAACCAAGATGAAAAGAATAGTCATTCATGGTGTGAGATTTGAGTACAGAAACTTTGTTACTGCAGTACAGGGATGGCAAATTCAACCATCACTTGTTGAGTTTAAGAATATGCATGCTTTGCCAAGAAGCCATGGCTAAGCAAATGGGAGGAGTTTTCACAAAAATGTGAGGTGGAAGCACTCTATATAAAAAAAAAACAGAGGGAACTCCAAGCAGTACAATGTAGCTGGGACGAAAAGAAGTGATGATAAGGAAAAAAATCGTCAAGGAAAGGGGAATTATCATCCAGGGGGAGCTTCAAAGAACTATTGGGGCAAAAACAAGAGGTTTGAAGGGAAGTGTCATCAAGGGCCATAAAGCCAAGGTTTGTTGGTTCAATAAAAGGGTTGTTGAGAGCAACGATGTAGCCACTTCTAGTTTAAAGGAAAAGAGTGAAGATGATTGGGATGCTGAAGCATTCTTTGTTGTAGAACAAGAGGAGTTAGCTCATATAGTAACAACCTCTAAACAAATTAATTATAAGAGTGACTTGATTGTTGACTCAGGGTGCTCAAACCATATGACTGGTGACAAATAGAAGTTGCAAAATCTAACCAAGTACAAGGGAAGTCGTGAGGTGGTGACAGTCGATGATACAAAATTATCGATAGTTCATATCAGTAAGTGTCACGCCCCGAACTACCCCCGAGATGTGGACACGGGACCTAGGATCACAAGTGACCCCAAGCTAACCCTGCTGGCATAATCATGAGCATACTAAAGATAATAACAACTGATGCGGAAGCTAAATCATAAAGTAAGTCTGAAATGATGGGGAATACCCATATACTATAACTGAGATGAATGAAAACTAATGAGTTTAATACAAAGAAAATATTAACTCAATACTAAGCTAAATCTAACTATGTCTGAAAATAGCCTCTAACTGACTAGAAATGCTGGGACAGACCCCAGCTAAGTCTAGCAAAACTGAAACCAAATGACTAAAATACTGAAAGGAAACTCATGACTATTGTCCTCGAAGAATGAGGACTCACCACTTAAGCTGCTAAACTGGAGATCGGGAACCGATCTAAGCGTGATCTGGATGCTGAGAACCTGAACCTATATCACGAGAAGATGTAGCACACGTATGCGTCAGTACTTGAGAGGTACTGAGCATGCAGGATAGAGTAGAGCTGAAATAACATATAACTGAACAAAGCAATAAAGCAATGAAATAATCTAAACATGATATAGATACTAAAAATACTGAATACTGAGTTAACTGATGCAATGACCAAATTTATAACATGCTAAGATTGAATACTGACTGTTTTGAAAATAGAGTCTGACTGAACTGTGGGAGCTACTAATAACCGACATAAAACCACATGAGCTAACTGTGGAGTCCGATGTATACGCCCCATCGAGAGGACCCAATATACCCTGCCAGAGGTATAGAGGCATGCTGGCGTGATCACTAAACTG
>JAJOOR010022454.1:0-30843 GCA_036250505.1 Solanum acaule | reverse complement strand
TAGATGATGCTCTATGGGCATATCAGACAGCTTTCACGACACCTATTGCTATGTTTCCATATCAATTGGTGTTTGGAAAGGCATGTCATTTGCTGGTTAAGCTTGAGCATAAGGGTTTGAAGAAGCTGCATCTTAGTTGGGGCGAAATAGCAAACCTGAGGCTGGATCAGATTAATGAGACGGATGAGTTCTATTTAAGAGGTATGAGAGGTCTACACTGTACAAGTAGAGAATGAAATTGTATCATGATAAGCATATTGAGAAGAGAACCTTCACCCCTGGTGACTTAGTGTTGCTTTTCAACTCTAGACTTTGTCTGTTTTCTGGGAAACTGATATCCAAATGGTCTGGACCTTTTAAGGTAACTCAGGTGTTCCAGTCGGGTGCTATTGAGCTTGAGAATGACAAGGGTGAGAGGTTCAAGGCCAATGGTCAGCAAATCTAGGGATACTTGGGTGTTCCAGAATAAGTGAAAATAGTGGAGGAATGTAAGCTTGATGAAGTCTCAGTAATCAAGTAATCTGCGACACGCCATGACGTTAAATTGTGTGTTGCTTGGGAGGCAACCCAAGATTGTAATTATAATAGGTACTTTCATTTTTCTCATTCTTCTTTGTTAGAGTCATTTTGTGTTGATGTGTGCAGGAAGGATTGGGACTAAGATTTGCAAGAACTGGGCACATACAAAGCTAACTGGTGCAGGAAACCCTTCACGGGTAACCACACGGACCGTGGTGCCCTTCATGGGCAACTTCACAGCTCGTGGCAAGCAACTACATCATATGGAGGCTACTGGAAAGTGGTTCACGGTCCGTCAAACTTTGTACAGACCGTCTAGCCTCTCATGAACCTCAGGTAAGAACTTTAGTTTCAAGTCATGTTCAGGGATGTTTCCACGGACTGTGATGCCCTTCACGGGCTACTTCACGGTCCGTCATCAGCTACCTAACAGTACCAGTACTCAACCCAACCCGCGCTGAGACCAACATTGAAATAAACGTATATATAATCCCTCAAGCGCCGAAGGTCGGCTTTCTCTCCCCATTCTTCCTCCTATAACGGTTATTGAAGAGTACAAAAAGGGTTCCCGTCATTCATTAGTCCTTAGTTCATCAAAGAATCGAAGCCCTAATCCTAAGTTGTCAAGAATTTCAAGTCGAGTTCACTGCTGTCTTTTTGAGCGAAATTTTCTTCTAATTCCAAGTAAGTTCTTATATCACTTGTTAAAAGTTTAATCTTGTCTCCAAAAAACAAGTTAGAATTACTTTGATTTGGTCGAAATTATCATGATCATGTGATGAACAATCTTGGTTAACATTGAATTATTGTAGGTCAGTTTGAATTGCATAAATCTGATTGTTCTTGTGTATGGGTATGATGAATATGGGAGAAATTAGTTTTAAAAGTTGACATTAGTGTGAAGTTAAGTTCAAAGAGATTCCAAACATCTATGCCTTAATGAATTGTATAAACATAATTATTGAAAGAGTAAGATCACATTCATGTGCATGTGGGTATGTTCATAATTAAGTCGAAATTGTGTTTGATTTACATAGCGAGTGATGAATGTGGTAGAATGGTTGTTCTCATGTGCTAATAGATTTCGTAACCTTGTGAAGGGGTGAAGTTGGGCATTAAGTTTTTGTTGGAATGAGAGAAACACTGAAAATGGGCCAAGTGTAAGTCCATGATGGGCTTCACGAGCCGTGGAATCAACTATTGGTCGTGACACCCCTCGTGGACCACACTTGGCAAAAGAGAAGTACACTGGGGAAGGTCACGATGGTCTTCACGAACCGTGAAGCCATCCGTAACCCATTCTAGTACACTGACCCACATAGTCAAGTCACTAACTGATGTTCACGAGGGTCTTCATGAACCGTGGTACCCACCACGACCCATCTTAGCTCCCGTAAATATAAATTATTTTTTTTACTTTCTGTACTTTCAATTTTACTTTTGTTTTTTGATTTCGTGGCCCTTCCTAATGATAGATTGTGTGACGACTTTCTTAAGGCAAGGCGTCATGTTGTAATTACACAAGGGAAGTTTGAGTACCCGATAGTAATTGGTTATTAATGGGTGTTTGCATTACAGGTACTATGGCTCCCTGACGAAAGAATGCAGCTCCACCTTTCTCACCCACTACTTTGCAATCCGAAGGTGATCATACTCAGGAATCTAGTAGTTCGAAGGTACAGATAAATGTTACACCTGAAGATCACCCACCTCGAGCTACTAGATCCAGTACATCGACGACCATCATCCAGAACACTCCTTCCCAGTCTGACAAGGAAGATAGCAATTCCGGAAGTGGAGAGGAAAAAGGTAGCCAGTCTGATAATGGTTTTGGAGGAAGTTCAGAGTCTGCAAGTGGCTCTTCGGAAGATGCAACCACACCTCCACCTGCAGTAAACACAGAATTTGAAACTGGAGCACAAGAAGAGGCAGGTACATTAGGAGAAGATGAAGAGATCACCACCGATGACACCATGGTGCAATATGTGAACATCCATGAAGTTGATCCCGCAGCAAGACAATAGTTGATTGACTTTTTCCGCTCTATATGGATTGTGGACAAGTGCGATGACTTCTTAAATAATGGAATTTTAACCACGTCTGGCAGTTTCAAGAAGAGATCAATCATGTCTGAGACCAGAGTGATGGTGGCTAATATCAAAGCATTCCCCGACATTTATCGGATCTTCCAATTTCATCAGTTTGACTGGATGAACAATGCACCTGGAGAATATTCTAGCCATCTGGCCAGAGAGTTTTATACATCTTATGCAACTACATTGATGAACTTTGCTGTAGAAACTGAGACAACTAAACGGGAGCAGAAAGACATTACCAGTACTTCGGGTCCACTTAACTCAATTATGGTTCGAGGCAAATTGATAGATATCTCTGAAGCTACTATCAATAGGATGTTGCATGGCCCAAAATACACTGCACCAGCTTCAGTTGGCCTTTTTGAGGGCAAACATCATGCGGTCACTAGTGATACTGAGATAGAGATTCAGAGTTCTCGAGAGAGGGTCTTGCGCTGGATGTGAGGCAAATTGCCGTAGATGGGGAGAATGCAGTTTGGGTCTCATCAACGCCAACACTCATTACTAAAGCTTCACTATCTTTTCCAGCCAAGGTTTGGTGGGCTGTTGTCCGTGAACAAATGAGACCTACAACTAATGATAATACCTTGTCTCCTTCACTGGCTTATTTGGTAGTGTGCCTCATTGTTGGTTACCCGGTAAATGTGGGGTGGATTATAGCAACCGAGATGAGAGAACCAAACTTCCATTTCCCAGTCTGATAGAGAAATTATGTCGACAAGCGAACATTCCCCAAAACAGGCTAGTTGATAGATGTGGCAAAGCATTCAGATTCACCCAAGCCTTTAAAATCAAAGATGTCACGAACCATCTCTTTGGTGCGAAATTTGGAGTTGTGGGTTCTTTGGTTGTTGTTCCTCACGTACCAATTGACATCCCACATGCGGATAGAGGGCATGAGCAAAGGGAGTCATCACAACCATCTACAGAGGCACCACCACCACTACCAGCTTTAGCCTCACATGCTCCAGGTACCTTTGTCACTATTCATATGATTTTTCTTGAGAAATTGGTTGCAGATAAGTACCAGAACAGGACCCTAATCGACCAGATTGTTCACCAGTTGCCCCAGCTAATAGAGAGGGATGTATTAGTTGCGGAGAAGAAGATAAAATATGAGATGCAAAAGGAGCTGGCTGTCTTAAAAGACAAGATGGATGGTCTGGATATCCTTGTCTAGGATCGATTGCAGGCTGCCGGTTCAGTAAACACTAAAGAGATCCACACACAATTGGCTGAGATGCGAGCTCAAGTTGCTAAACTGTCTGAAAAGGCAGTACAAGTGCCCACTCCAATCATTCCAGAGTCCTTGATGCAATTGCTTAGTCAAGCACCCTTCACTCAATCACTTGACGATTTCTAGGTGAACTAGCTAAGAGTAAGTACGGCAAGAAAAAACACAAAGCTGGAGGGAGAATCTGATGCGAAGCTACCTGCTGACCTGTCCAGAGAGGAAAAAAGGCAATAAAAGAAACCCGCAGGGCATCAAGGAAGGAAGCTAGAGAAAAAGAAGCACTTAAGCAACAACACCGAGATACAGTGTTAGCTGGAGCTTCTGGTAACAGAGTACCTGTCCCGGTGAGTGGTAGCTAGCCTGATTCTGCACTGGTTTCTGAGAGTGCACCCGTTGATAAGAGTGCCAATGTTGATCCAGATATCGGCGCCTAGAGATCCGTAGGTATGACCCCTCCTCATAGCCCTGTTTTGTTCTTCTTCATTGACTTTGAGGGCAAAGTTTTTTTGTTTGGGGAGGGGGTTGTTGAGCATCCTGCCAATTTAGCTATTTAAATGAATAGAGGTTGACTCTGTGTTTATTGTGAAAACTTCTATTGTTTTGTTTTAGTATTTTGATAAAAATATGAAGTGTTTTTTTGTTGATTTGTGAAACAACTAATCTGTGTGAAATGATTACCTTGATCTGAGATTTGACTGTTAGGATCTTTAGATGACATTTTAGGTACTCACGTTTTGAACATTGCTACTCTGAAAATAAATGGGTGAACCAAGAAATTAGAGAATGTAGTCATGTGTCATGTGTGTGTGAGGTTTTCTAGAAGTCTAACGCTAGGAGCAGAAGCCAAAACTTGCCTGAGTAGTCTTGCTTAAATTGGAGAATAACCGGATAGGAAAGGATCAGTAGGCCATCTTTCTTTAGCCAAAAATAAAGCAACCAAATAAAAAGCTTATCACTTGATCCCGATTTGAGCCTGAAAATTAGTTTTTGTTCTTACCCAGTAAATATCATATCATTTGGTCTCCAAAGATACGATGTCACAACTCAGGCCAAAATCCTAAGTTGATAGTGATTGCAATCTGAGCAGAAAGAAGAAGTGAAAAAGAAGGTTCAACCAGTGAACTGAATGCATATAAAAAAAAATAAAAAAAAATAATGGCTGCTGGGATGTGCTGAAATGAAGAAAAAGAGGGAATCGCTCAAGAAAGAGTTGTGTGGAATCGAAACTTTAGAGAACCAAGGGATTAGTCACTAAGAAACCCAAATATACATTCCAAGCCTGATCCCTTGTTACAAGTCGATAAAGTCCCACAATGATCCTATTCTGGGTGTTTGAAAGATAAAGTGTAGAAAGTAAGAGCAAGCCTATGGTAGTTTGTTGTTAGTGTTAGAAGTTCTTTAGAGTGCGAGAGTAGTACTTAGTCCCAATCATCATGAGTGAGGGAATTCTTTGGTGTGAGGACATAATGATTGCCTTCTAGAGTAGATTGTGTTAGCTAATAGTTCACATGCACAAGCATGATCGATTGTGAGTAATGAGATGTCATATATTGATTCTTGCATGTTAGATTCATGGTTTTGGATACAAATTGTGTTTGAGATGGCCGTTGCGTAGTTTCAAAATGTTTGAATAATTTGAGGACTGAATATATTGCTTTCTCATCACTTGAGGACAAGTAATGGTTTTAAGTTGAGGGTGTTGATGTGCCACGAAATCTTGCCACATTTGATGCTTGAAAACTAAGGATTAATACTAGAATCGAGTGTATTTTTGTATGCTTTGATGTATTTGTTGAATGTGTAGACAGATTCTTGCTTGCGTGGAAAAATGGAAAAATAAGCAGAAGATGATTGTTATCAAGTGAAGATCACGAGCACCTAGACGGGTCGTGGTCCTTGTCACGAACTGTGGTGCTAGTCATGAAGCATTTCCAGTATGAAGGCTTGGAGAAGTTGAAATTAGGTTGGACCAAGTAAAGATCACGACCAACCTCACGGACCGTGGTCCTCATAACGGTCTGTGGTTGTGATTGTGAAGCTGATTCAATGTTTAGGCCTTGGGAAGATAGAATGCAAGGGCAACCAAGTAAGGACCACGGAAGGCCCCACGAGTCGTGGTCCCCATAACGGATCATGGTGGTGATCGTGAAAATGATCCAGTGCTTAGGCCTCGAGGAGCTGAATTGGGAAGTGACCACGTGAAGACCATGGGCATCTATACGGACCGTGGTCACTAGCACGATCTGTGATATTGCCCATGATGATGAGCTAGTATATAGTCCTTGAAGAACTTGTTTTAGGTGAATCCAAGTGAAGACCACGAAAGGCTTCACAGACCGTGAAGCCCTTCATGGGTCATGGAAGCGGTCATGAAGTGTCTGACAGTTAAGTCTTACTTCAAGTAGGACTCATTTTAAAACACTTTATTTGAATTAATTAGGTTGTTTTTAGTTTTTATCTTGTCTTATCTGGAACGAAGAACAGAGTTTCCATTATTCTTAGCTTTTGGTTTTTAAGATTAACACCAAATTAAGTTTGGAAGTTGAATTTCCGGTTCTTGAATTATCAAAGTGTGTATCGATTTGCTTATTTTCTTAAGTATTTTTCTCTTCATGTTTTCATTATATTCTTTTGTAAGTCTACGTGAAATCATGAGTGGATAAATACCACAACTGGGATTGTGGGATCTATGACATAAATCTACGTGTAATTTTGTAAAATGAGTGAAAGACGATTTACATTTGCAAAGCATAGTTTAGCTTTCGTTATTCATGTATTCTAATGAGTGCATGCATTAGAGTGAACCTGTATCTATCATTTGTTCGAGAGAAAAATGATAGTTAGGAAAAAGCTAAATTAGCCTAAAGAAATGGAGTCGAAGTTCGAGTTCGAGAGAAAAGAACTTTAACACTATTATAAGCGAGGGTAAAACGTGTAACACTCGGGGACCGAGAGGACTTGAGTGAAAATTATCTGATTATACTAAGAAGTATCAGATATACTTAGCTCGCCTGCATTTTGTAGACATGAATTGCCTGAAACTCAAATACGGAAGAACATTAGATGCAACGTTATGGGAACACAATCCTAGTTTCATTTAATTATCGAAACAACTTTAGCACTGATATTCTGTTAATTGCTACATTAGATCTTAGTTAACAACCTTCGTTACTAGAGCTTTATAGCTAAACCCAATTTTACTTTCCTTAACTATTTCCTTAGGAAATAATAACGACATTTGAGTAAAATGCGACAGTGAAATCATTTCTATAAAGAAATTCTCTATGGGATCGATCTCAATTCACGTTGAGTTCTATAAATTGACTTCGATCGTTTATACCTCTTAATTGAGGTGTAAGTTTGGACGTATCAATCAAACAAAGTCATTGATGACGGTTCAACATTGTCAAAATATTTTTTTATGGTTCATTCTCATGATAAGACAATGTTTAGTAACAAGGATAAAGGCATTATGACTTTTTAATGATTTCTAAGTTTTATATAGGGTATATCAAATAGTGTATCTACGGGATAACACATTTAAAACTCACCTATGTAAGTGTGAAGTGTAAGCCGCTGCAAGGAGAATTTATTGTGGAAAAAAAAGAATTATTTTATCATATGGTAGAAGAGATTTGGGATGAATTAGTACTACTTTAATATGTTCAAGTATATTTTTTGTACTAAGTTTTCCTTAGATGGACAAGATTATTTTTATTTTCTTCCCAAGTGCATTCAATCATTGCACCCTTTCAGTTTTCTTTTCAATGAGAAAAAATATTTTGTGCATTAAGGCTAAGATGTGCACTTTGATTATTCTTCCTATATTCTTGGTTTTATGTAACTATGAGAAGAAGTAAATGAACAAATGTCGTCTCCTAACAATATTTGATCATGAGTTTAGTTGTTGACAGACAATATATTATTCAATGGGAGTAAAAATCAAGGTTATCTCCCTTGATTATTATTTTTTTCTATCCTTTATAAGTTATGAGATTTATTTCATAAATGTTAGGATAGATGATAATTATGTGATGATCTTAGAATATATCTTTATTACTATTAATATGTATTCTGTTTAGAGGAGGCATTTTTTTTTTGTGGTTTTCTACTCCATGAAAAAATTTGATTGTGTCTGAATTTTAGAGACTTAAAATCCTCTGATTTTTTACTCCTTTGGTTTGAAGAATGTAAGAACTTCACGAACAAATCAGATTGTGCACTGGATTGAAGAATATAGAAACTTCACCAATTTGTTAAATACTCTGTTTGAATGAATATTTTGACATGAAGAGTACAAAATCTTCGTCAAGAATATTCAGTCTAAATGACTTGAAAATGATAAAATATTCATCGTTAGCTAGAAACAGTGTTGTATTTGAGGTTTTTGGAGATTAAAACCTTTTTGGTTTACTACTCTGTCTCAATGTGAAATTGATTTGAAGAATATAAAAACTTCATCAGAATTCAAGGTTCATTCGGTTAACGTTTAGAAGAATATAAAAACTTCATCGTTAAACTAGAAACAAGTTGTATAAAGATTGAATCTTCATTGTTAGTATTCTAAATATTAAGTGATCTGTCTAATTGTGACAGAAAGGGAAAAATACCAGCAACATAAAATTAGTGATTTTTTTTGCATGCAATGGTGTTTCTATGGATTAAATCTCCAAAAGAAGGCTTCGTGTTGTCAAAGTGTATTTTGATGGAAAACAATTTGAAAGCATGGAAAAAAATATATGTGCAAAACAATGTCAAACACTTGAAAAATATTTTTGAGAACATATTTTTAAAATGTGAGGGGTTCTTTACTTGTGATAAAGACAAAATTAGACTTACTATCTAATTTAAATTTGAAAGTACAAGATATGAAATTTAACGACATTCTTGTATTATGTTAGACCTACAAAATTCTTGGAGTATAATTGATATTGTGGTCGTTGAGTCTCTCTTTACTAGTATATGATTTGACTAGTATAAAACCACAAAATTATATTACTCCTTCAAAAGAATTGTATTCTTTGATGTAAAAGTGTCACTTAAAATATTGTGATTTTTTATGAAAAGATATGTCTATTTATATAAATTTATTTGTATAGACATGAACATTGCTGAAAACTGACCTATTACGTTTGTGTTGTAAACCAAACATTTGGGTCATATTGCCCTTATTGGACCGATGAGACTATGGTCATGGATAATTCTATAAAAAATTGAATGTCATGGAAAAGTCCTTTTGAAAAGGACATCTGACAAGGTGCTGACTCTAAAACAATGTCTGTATTTTACAAAGTTATAAAAAGTAAAGGTCAAAATATTTGTTAGAAAATGTTACCTCATAGAAGGTCTTTTCAAACTCAATATTTCTGGTTGTTCTTACTTGCTTGAATCAAATTGTTTGTGACATGAATGCTTGGAACATGTCAATTACAAAACCTTGCTAAAACCGATCAACTTAGAAGTTTTGCCTAACTTCTGGTGCAATAAATAAAAATGTCAAGTATGTGTTGAATTTAAGTATGTTAAGCATACTTATAAATTTGTTGAAAGGAATTGTAATCCCTTAGAATTGCTTACATTGACATTTGTGATATGAAGTCAACACCATCTCATCGAGGAAAAAGTGTTTTATAAATTTTATTGACAATTGCACTAGATACTGTTATGTCTATTTGCTGAATGGTAAGGATGAAGCGATAGAAACATCTAGGCAATATAAAACTGAAGTTGAAAATCACTTTCAGGATTAGAAGTGGTAGGTATGAAGAAATGCATTTTCTTTTGCAGAAATATATTTGGAAAATGGAATCATCCAACAAACTACTGCACATACTAACTTCAATCTAATGAAATTGTTGACATGAATAAATCGAAATTTGAAGGAAATGTTGAATGTCCTACTTATAAGTATCAGGTTACCACAAAATTTGTGTGGGGTGCTATCATTATAGCAAAAGAAAACAATAAAAAGTTTGTCTGTTCAGAAAGAGAGAAACAAAAAGTTTTGTTTGTTAGTAAAGGGAGCCACAAATGAAAAACTTTTGTTAGTTTAGAAGGGAGCAACAAAAAGATTTGTTTGTTTAGACTTTGTTGTATCTTGATAGAGAATTGCTTGTCGCCCTTTAAAGTACATACAATCAATAAGTTTTGAAAGATAACGATCTAACAATTTCCAATGCAGTCTATTCCATATGAGAAATGGAAATGAGGGAACTATTCCCAAAAGGGTCAAAATAGGACCTAAGACTGTGGATTGTATGTTCATTGGATATGCTACAAATAGTAAAGAATGTCGATTTATGGTTCATAAGTCTGAACAATTGATGAGTCCATGTTTTGGACTCATTTAGGGCTATATTTGGATAGATTAGTGTCCTCAAATGCATTTTTTGTGCCAATAACTGATGTAAAATCCTTGTTTTCCAGGTATTTGGATTTAGGAATAAAGCATGGACACTAATGAGTAAAAAGGAACAAGGCAGCTGAAAGAACGAAGAAAAGAAGGCCTGATGATCGCCTAATCCATTGGGCGAGTCGCCGAGTGGCCATTATCTCTCCTAAAGTTCTAGTGTGCCAAGTCCCGAAGAAGAAAATTAAGTCGGCGAGAGAAAGGAGCAGTCAGCGTGTCACCGAACGGTTTCGCAATGCACTGATTTGCTCGCGCAAAGTTACAGAACTTAAAGATGTTGAAGGCCAAAACAAAAAGGCGATAGAACTGACCAAAGGGTGGATCGCCAAGTTGATCGGCGATCCCGACTTACTGCACCGAATGGCCCTTCACAGCATATTTCTGGCGACTATAAATACAATTTTGAATTCTTAGTTTAGCATCAGTTATCAATTTTTAGAATAGAGTTTTTTTATAATCAGTTTGGAATTAGAACTCTGAATATTGAGACTAAACTTTTCCTTAACTTTGAAGAATTGAAGTTTTCCATTTTTGAGAAATTCGAAGTGGGTTTTGAGATTCTTCAACTTGGACCTTTGTAAAGACGAAATTAATCGTACCCAGTTGATGCAAACACAATTTGGTAACGATTTCTATCTTCTTATGATGGCTAGCTTAAACCCCAATTCTTGGGTTGTGATTATGTGATAATGGATTGATTTAGCTTGTGCGTATTGTTAATTGTTAGTGTAATTGTTGTTTAAAAGTGATTTCAATCAGTAATTGTGGTTCAATTTAAAGGGTTGTAGTTGCAAATGCAACTCTTCCTTCGTATTTTTGGCATACTCGAGAGAGAGGTTTTAAAACCAAGATTACTGATTTGATGGTCTGTGGGTATTGGGTTGTCATGGGTTCAGCTCGAGAGAGTGAATCCTAAACCCTTTTCCACACATTCAGCTCGAGAGAGTGAATGGACTAAAGCGTAGGCTGTTCTTAATTGCTGCTTGTTGGTGTTCGAGAGAAACCAACTTGATTTGGGGTAAATTATTCGAGAGAAAGTTTATCCCCACTAAAGTCTAGCTTATTCACTGATTTACAGCTATTTACTAATAGTTACAATCACCCACATGTTTATATTAGCCTATAATTCTATCACATCCCAAGAACCCGTCTCATTACTTGTTAATTCGTGTTATTTGTTGTTGTTGTAGCTGTTAGTTATAATAAAAAAAAACCCTGTTATTTGACACTTGTGTCACCCTAAATTTGAAGTATGCTTTTATTCGTAAATGTCTTTACCTATGATTGACTTGAACATATTTGCACTTGGCTCTTGATTCTCAAACACGTACCACTCCCTGTGGGAACGATCCCAACCCAATTGGTTTGGTTATATACTGACTAACGATCGTTGACTCTTAGAACTGGATTAAGTGTTGTTGAAATGTTAATCAAAATGGCGCTGCTGCCGGGGAGTGGTGTTGGTTGAAATTTTTTAGCTAAGTTGAATTTTGTTCCTGTTAGTTACAGTTGAATCTACTTACTTTTAGTTTTGGTTTGTGAGTTACTGTTTTGAGCAGAGAAATTGAACAGATCTTGTAGCAACGGCAAACCAATGGACCACCTTCCAGTGCAAATGATGATGCTTAGGGATAACATCCTAAATTTCAATAAATTGGAAGGTGAGTCAGTTTATGAGGTGTGGCAACTATTTAAGGCTCTCTTGCAACAGTCCCCAACTCATGGAATTCTAGATAAGAAGCTTCTGGAATGTCTCTATCGGGGTCTTGGCTCCGAAAATAGAATAGTGGCTGACCAAATTTCTCTAGGTGGTCTCGTCCAGCTACCTTATGCAAAAGCAGCCCACCTCCTTGATCACATGGCCAAGTCCAACAAGGAGAAAGAAAAATACCAAGACTTGGCCAAATTGTTGATTCAACTATATGTCTTGGCCAAGAAAGTCATGGAATTGGAGGTAGTGTCCAAAAAGAAGGACAGATACATACATCCTCATGAGCGAAGGAAGCCTAAGGATAATAAGGGTGGACGTGTTGAAGAAACGCTCTCAATCATTCTCCAAAAGGTCAATGACCATGACAGAGTGTTAGAGGAGATAAGAGAGAATGTCTTGATGCTAAATCAGATGACAGCCTCTCATTCCATGCTCATTCAGCTACTAGAGTCCCAAATGGACCAAGTGTTGTCTTGTCTCTACCTAGAGCCAGAAGAGGAGTTGCCTTATGAAAATGAGGCAAACCTCACAAAATGGAGCTTAATTGGGGACTTGCGTCGTGCCACGACATTAACTAAGGCAATTGTTGGGAGGCAACCCAAGGTTTTGTTACTTTATTTAAGTTTGAAATAATGGTGTGTTGATTATGCAGGTCGAAGTGTGGAAAGTGTTTGAAAAGGGCATGTTGGCGAGCCAACAGTCCAGTCGGCGCATCACCGAAGAAGTTGGTGAGCCCGACTTGGACCGTCGTTGGACTTAAGAAATGCTAGGGTTTGAGTCTGTAAAAATCGGTGAACCCAGGAGCAAATTGGCGAATTGCCAACTAGGTCAGCGATCACGATTTTGTTCGCCGTTTGGACCCCCACAATAACTGGAGGTTCTGTAAAACTCGACGAGGTAAGTGCCCACTCGGCGTGTTGCCGAATGGGTCAGCGAGCAAAACTAATGTCGCTGAATGGGCGAGAATTGGATGGTTTTAAAGGCCAAAGGTTTAAACTTTTAAACTGTTTCACTTTCCCTCTCTTTTGAACTTCATAAACTCACACCCGCACAATATTTTCCATATTTTTTGCATTTTTACTGTATTTAAGTCATTGATTGTGTGCTCAGATTTGGAATCTTTGCTGGCTAGCTTTTGAAATCTTGATTATTCGGCATCTAAGATATGGACAGGACTAACCTCGACATGCCACCCCAAAAAAATTGCACGGGGTATCACAATCAATGAAGGGGGATCTAACCCTCCCAAAAAAGGAAGGCAAGAGCCTCCAAAGGGAGGCAAGGGAAAAGGAAAAAGGGTCGTATTTGAGGCTCCGGAGCACAACTCTGATAGTGAAGGTTCTGATACAACATTCTCTGAGCCGGAGGACAACCAACCCTTACAGTCCCGGCAGGCTGAGATCCGTGCTAGATCTCACCCTGATTTAGCTAGAGTCCCTTCAGCTTCTAGCCCAGCAAGTTCAATGCCAGCTTCAGCACCTTATGTGGCTCCAGTGCCAGCAGTAGTACCTCATTCCAGGCTTCTCAACAAGTAGAAAGGTGATGGATTGCGAACTATCCTCGATGAGAAGTTGTTATCTATAGAGGGACTTGAGGGCAAATACTCTGGGTGAGGGACACCCTCCAATTCCACCGATTTGAGCAATTCACCAGGCCCCGAGGTCCTTATATTCCTTCATGGGTCTAGGAGTTCTATACAGCGTATGGTGACTTGGTTCCGAAGAGCCAGAAGAAGGCCAGCGAGTTCAGACCGGTTAAGTCGATCATGGTCCGGGGTAAGGAAGTTAGACGCAGTAGCGAGTACATTAATATCGTACTCAACAGGACCTTAGGAGCTACACAAGCGTATGAGGGTTTACCGGCTACTCAGTCCTTGGATGACTTGAAGGGCTGGCTAGCTTCATTGATTTCAGATACCACCTCGAGGTGGATCAAGGCAGGGGTCCCTATAGAGAAGAGGGATATGAGTATTGTTACTCCAAACTGGTTTGGCTTCATAAGCAGCACCATCATGCCATCCCAAAATGAGTCCATCCTTCACCACCCCAAGGCAGCCTACCTTGGGTCGATCATATCCCGAAGGAGGATCAACCTGGGACTCTTTATTGAGCAAGATATGAACATGAGGGCCAAGATGAGGCAGACTTCCCTATCATTCCCGATTTTGGTCACGAAATTATGTCGGCGTGATGGAGTGCCCAGGGATGATACGAGAGATATTGAGGTTACCCCATCTTCCTCCACTGACATCCGGTGCATTGAGGCTGAGTACACACGAGAGGAGGCTGACAGGAGAAGAGTAGCTTTGGCAGATACTTCTTTGGAGGTTGATGTCGATTCTATACCTGCAGAGGCATCTTTGCCTACTCCGACCTTTGGGCCTTTAGGTACATCTGCTCCTTCTTCTTCTTCACAGGCCCCAGGTGCCTCTTCCTCCTCCCATCCAGCCAAGATTACCCAGATGATGATCCTGAAAATAGGGAACCTAGCCCATTCGGCTGATGTGAGAGCTACCAGATTGGAGGCTGATGTGCCATTGATGATTGAGGCTACCATTTTAGCTGCACTTACCCCCTTCCGGACCTCCATTGATAGTCTCACTGCGAAAGTTGAGGCTTGTGAGTGCAGACAGGGGGAGATCTCCAAGGTTATGGTTTTGAAAGCTGAAGTGGCAAATCTGAGGAAAGACGTGGACTCTCTAAAGTCTACTAACTTCACTTCACTACTGGAGGCCGCTGATGATGTTGATACCCTAGAGACTTCTGAGATTCCTCCAGCTACCACCAGAGATGTGATAGGGATGGCACAGCAGCTGATGAGTCGGTGGCAAAGATCGATGAGGAGCAGACCAAGATGAGGGATGAGGCATATATGGAGATTTTCCAGATCTTGAGGAGATGATTGTACAGTCGGTGATCCAGACATTGCTGATAAGGACGTCCATGGTAGCTCCTAGTGGACCCACTACTTCTGAGGTGACTCCGGGTGCTGAGACCCAGGTTCAGAGCACTACACTGGGCACTAATGCCCAGACAGATGGAATGACTATTTAGACAAAATCCCTTTTTACCTCCCTCTCTGTCTTATCTTTATTTGACTTTTGGATATTTTATTATTTGCTTTTAAGGACAACTAGCTTTTGTTTTGTGGTGGGGTGAGGCCCACCTTGTGTGACCGTTTTTCTGTATATATTAGGGTTTTTGACCTTTATATTGTGTTTAGCACTATTTACTATTTTTGTTGATGATTGAGCTTGTGGCTTCTTGCTTTAATTGTAAATGATTTTTGACCCTTCCAAAAATAAAAAAAATTGTGTGCCACCTCTTGTTTGTGTTTGAATGTGGTTGTTCTCTTGCAAATTTGAGTATCGATCTTGATCAATACCGATGACTTGAATAGTGCTAATAATCGAACAAAAATGAATGTGCGGCTACGATGAGGCCAAATGAAGTTGCATAGGCAATATGTGAACTTTTTGCATCTCGTTGTGACTAGCCAATTTTCAAATTGAGTCTCTTATGAAGAACATTGCACACTAGCGAAAGTGTGGAGTCTTGTGTGACATTGGTGTCAATGCTTTGTGTGATGAGCTTACCGTGAACCATGTGTGATGACACCTAGAATATGCCCCGTGGTCCGGTTGAGTAAGTGATGCAATCTCTTGAAATGATCTTAGGCAACTTTGAAGAGTTTGAAACAATTTGACATTATACCTCTTTTTGTGGCCTACCTTATGAGTGTGTGATCCTTGCTTGAACATCATTTGAGTCTTATCCTTTTCTTGGAAGAAACTTGATGAAAAAATGTGACCTTTCTTTATCCATTACCCATAATCCTCATGATTTGTGGTTTGTTTGAATAGCCAACTTAGGCCAAAAGCCTAAGTCAAGGGAGTGGTGAAAAGAAAAGGGTAAATCAAGAAATGCAAAGAAGTCCCCTTGACCCATGGTTTTGAGAAAGATGGAACCTCTCCATACAAAAAAAAGAAGAGAAAAAGAAGAAAATAATGAAAATGTTTGAAATAAAGTTGTGAAAATGAAAAAGAAAATGGAGTGCCCGACATTCCATGGATAGTGAATAATGAGGTGACCTATGAGCATAAATGAGAATGATGAACAGAAGGAAAGAAAGTGTTGTTCACACCACATTTCATGAGGATAGAAGCCATTGAGCCTAAATTACCATACCTTTACACTTAGCCCCGTTACAAGCCTTGAAAAGACCATTTTTTATCTTGAGTGAGCTGAAACAAGTGTTGATTGGATAATAAGGGCAAACCTATGGGTGGAGTCATGCATGTGTTCATCTCTTTGAGTGTGAGTGTTGATTGTGATTTCGGAGCTATAAATTGTTGAACCGTTGTGTGTGAATATGGAATCATTCTTGGTGTGAGGGCATTTGAATACCTTTGTTGAGCTTGAACTTGCATTTGAAGCAAGTATTGTGAACTTGAGATTCTTTGATAATGGTGAGTCACTACTTGAATCTTTAAGTGCACAATTGATCCTTGCCTGAGTAAGTTAAGTCTTTTTGTGTGCATTCATGATTGAGTCTTGTGTAATACTGTTTGAGACATCCTTTTTGAACTGCTGAACTTGAGTTTTACTTGAGGACAAGCAAAAGTTTAAGTTGGGGGTGTTGATGAGTCCATGTTTTGGACTCATTTAGGGCTTTATTTGGATAGATTTAGTGTCCTCAAATGCTTATTTTGTGCCAATAACTGATGTAAAATCCTTGTTTTCCAAGTATTTGGAATTAGGAACAAAGCATGAACACTAATGAGCCAAAAGGAACAAGGCAGCTGAAAGAACGAAGAAAAGAAGGCTTGATGATCGCCTAATCCAATGGGCTAGTCGCCGAGTGGCCATTATATCGCCTAAAGTTCCAGTGTGCCAAGTCCTGAAGGAGAAAATCAAGTCGGCAAGAGAAAAGAGCAGTCAGCGTGTCGCCGAACAGTTCCTCGATGCAGTGATTTGATCGCCAAAAGTTACAGAACTTAAAGATGTTGAAGGCCAAATCAAAAAGGCGATAGAACTGACCAAAGGGTGGATCGTTGAGTTGATCAGCGATCCCGACTTACTGCGCCGAATGGCCCTTCACAACATATTTTTGGCGACTATAAATACAATTTTGAATTCTTAGTTTAGCATCAGCTATTAGTTTTTAGAATAAAGTTTTTTATAATCAATGGTAACGATTTCTATCTTCTTATGATGTCTAGCTAAAACCTCAATTCTTGGGGTGTGATTATGGGTTGATTTAGCTTGTGGGTATTCTTAATTGTTAGTGTAATTGTTGTTTAAAAGTGATTTCAATCAGTAATTGTGGTTCAATTTAAAGGGTTGTAGTTGCAAATGCAACTCTACCTTCGTGTTTTAGGCATGCTCGAGAGAGAGGTTTTAAAACCAAGATTACTAAGTTGATGGTCTGTGAGTATTGGGTTGTCATGGGTTTAGCTCGAGATGGTGAATCCTAAACCCTTTTTCACACATTCAACTCGAGAGAGTGAATGGACTAAAGTGTATGTTGTTCTTAATTGTTGCTTATTGGTGTTCGAGAGAAACCAATTTGATACGGGGTAAATTATTCGAGAGAAATTTTATTCCCACTAAAGTCTAGCTTATTCACTAATTTATAGTTATTTACTAATAGTTACAATCACCCACATGTCTATGTTAGCCTATAATTCAATCACATCCCAAGAACCGTCTTATTACTTATTAATTCATGATGTTTGTTACTGTTGTAGTTGTTAGTTATAATAAAAAAAAACCTGTTATTTGACACTTGTGTCACCCTAAATTTGAAGTATGCTTTTATTCGTAAATGACTTTACCTATGATTGACTTGAACATATTTGCACTTGACTCTTGATTCTCAAACACGTACCACTCTATGTGGGAACGATCCCAACCCAATTGGTTGGGTTATATACTGACTAACGATCGTTGACTCTTAGAACTGGATTAAGTGTCTTTGAAACATTAATCGACCATCATATAGTCAATTGAAGGGTCTACACGACCTTGTAAAGAACCAAAGAAAAATGTACTTAATAAAGAGATTCAGAGGTGTAGTAAATGTCAATGAACAAATTACTTCCTTCAATTTTGATTTTGTAACATTTCTTCTTGAAAATGAGTCTCATATGGTCGAAGAAGATATGTCTTCTGTGGACTCATCCTCTTTGGAAAGAGGTTGTCAATAGTAAGATAGATTCAATTTTGAGTAACCTTACTTGAGAGTTGGTTGATCTTCCTCCAAGAAATAAACTTTTGGGTTCAAAGTGAATCTACAAAAGGAAAAGAAAGTTGATGACACTATTGACAAATACAAAGCAAGAGTTGTTGTCATAGGCTTTAAAGAATTAGAAAGTCTTGATTATTTTGACACATAATAGCCACTAACTAGGATTACATCAATACAGATGTTAATTACGCTAGTTGCGGTATATGACCTTCAAATTTGTAAACATGGATGTGAAAACATTTTCTTAAAAATGGACAATTGGAGGAAGAAATTTACATGGAACAACTCGAGGGCTTTGTGGTTCCTGGTAAAGAAAGAAAGTTTGTAAACTTGTTAAGTCACTTTAAGGACTAAAAACAAGTGCTCAAATAATGACATGCGAAATTTGACCAAACTATGTTAGTAAGTGAATTCAAGATTAATGATTGTGATAAATGTTTTTACATTAACGACACTCCAAATCACAAGGTCGTTGTTTGTTTTTATGTTGATGACATGTTGATCATCAAAAGAGACATTTCTGACATAAATGCTACTAAGCATATGCTACGAAGTAACTTCGATATGAAAGACATTGAAGTTACTGATGTGATTGAAAAGGTACTTGACAAGTTCAAGTATTTGGATTTCAATATTGTCAAGACTCGAATAAATGTGAGCTTTGTACTTCAAAAGAGAAGGCAAAAGTGACTCACAATTGGATCATGCTAGAGTATTTAGAAGTATGATATATATCATAAAGTGTACACGATCAGATATAGCAGGAGCTTTTATTAAACTGAGTCGGTTCACAAGTAATCTTAATCAAACTAATTGGATGGCAATGAAAAGAGTTTTGGAGTATTTAAAACATACTTAAAAACTATTGTTTTGCATTATAACTAATAATCAACGGTATTGGAAAAATATAGTGATGCAAGTTGAATCACTAGGTTAAATGAAGTAAATTCCACGAGTGGATATATATATTTACTATTTATGGAGGAGCAATCTCTTGGAAATCTTCCAAACAGAATTGTATCGTTCGCTCTACTATGAAATCTGAGCTTATCACTCTAGATAGCGCTGGCGAAGAAATTGAATGACTACAAAATTTCTTGAAAGATTTTTGGCCCAAACCTGTAGCTCCAGTATGCATACAATGTGAGAGTTAATTTGCAATAGGTAGGGCATGGAGCATGATGTATAACGGAAAGTCTCGTAATAAATAACGTAGACATAATATCGTTAGAGAACTACTCTCTAGTGGAATTATCATAATTGACTATGTAAAGTCAAAGGTTGTCGGATCCACTTACAAAATGCCTAACTAGAGAGGGAATTGATAAATTATCAAAGAGAATGGGACTATGATCGAGGACAACTAATTGTGGCGATAACTCTACCTAGAAGATTGGAGATCCCAAGATATAGGTTCAAGGAGATCAATGATGTGCCGCAAAATCTTGGCACATTTGATGCTTGAAAACTAAGGATTAATACTAGAATCGAGTGTATTTTTGTATGCTTTGATGTGTTTTTTGAATGTGTGGACATATTCTTGCTTGCATGGAAAAAACGGAAAAATAAGCAAAAGATGATTGTGATCAAGTGAAGATCACGAGCACATAGACGGGTCGTGGTCCTTGTCACTAACTGTGGTGCTAGTCATGAAACATTTCCAGTATGAAGGCTTGGGGAAGTTCAAATTAGGTTGGACCAAGTAAAGATAACGGCCAACCTCACGGACTGTGGTCCTCATAACGGTTTGTGGTTGTGATCGTGAAGCTGACTCAATGTTTGGGCCTTGGGAAGATAGAATGCAAGGGCAACAAACTAAAGACCACGAAAGGCCCCACTAGTCGTGGTCCCCATAACGAATCGTGGTGGTGATCGTGAAGATGATCCAGTGCTTAGGCCTCGAGGAGCTGAATTTGGAAGTGACCAAGTGAAGACCACATCTATCTATACGGACCGTGGTCACTAGCGCGATCCGTGGTATTTCCCGTAATGATGAGCCATTATACAAGCCTTGAAGAACCTATTTTGGGAGAATCCAAGTGAAGACCACGAAGGGCTTCATGGACCATGAAACCCTTGACGGGTCGTGGAAGCAATCATGAAGTGTCCGACAATTCAGTCCTACTTCGAGTAGGACTCTTTTTATAACACTTTATTTGAATCAATGAGGTCATTTTAAGTTTTTATCTCGTCTTATCCTGAACGAAGAACAGAGTTTCCATTATTCTTAACTTTTGGTTTTGAAGATTAACATCGAATTAAGTTTGGAAGTTGAATTTCCGGTTCTTGAATTATCAATGTGCATATCGATTTGCTTATTTTCGTAAGTATTTTTCTCGTCATGTTTTCATTATATTCTTCTGTAAGTATAAGTGAAATCAGGAGTAGATAAATACCACAACTGGGATTGTGGGATCTATGACGTAAATCTAAGTGTAATTCCGTAAAATGAGTGAAAGACGATTTACATTTGCAAAGTATAGTTTATCTTTCATTATTCATGTATTTTATTGAGTGCACGCATTAGGGTGAGCCTGTATCTATCATTTGTTCGAGAGAAAAATGATAGTTAAGAAAAAGCTAATTAGCCTAAAGAAATGGAGTTAAAGTTCGAGTTCGAGAGAAAAGAATTTTAATTGTAAGCGAGGGTAAAACGTGTAACACTGTGGGACCGAGAGGACTTGAGTGAAAATAATTTGATTAGACTGAGATGTATCCGATATATTTAGCTCGCCTACATTTTGTAGAGATGAATTGCCTGAATCTCCAATATGGAAGAACATTAAATGCAATGTTATGGGAAACACAATCCTAGTTTCATTTAATTATCGAAACAACTTTAGAACTGATATTCTTTAATTGCTACATTAGAACTTATTTAACAACCTTGGTTATTAGAGCGTTATAGCTAAACCCAATTTTATTTTCCGTAACTATTTCCTTAGGAAATAATAACGATATTTGAGTAAAACTTGACAGTGAAATCAATTATGTAAAGAAATTCTTTGTGGGATCAACCTCAACTCACGTTGAGTTCTGTACGTTGACTTCGACCATTTATACCTCTTAATTGAGGTGTAACTTTGGACTTATCAAATTTTTGTGCCGCTGCCGGGGAATTCAATTTAGAAGTGTTTTTACTAACTTTTATTCGACTTGTAGTTATATTTCCTAATTTTACGTCTTGTTCTTTGTCTGTGTTTGTTTCAGGTGTGTTTGATTGTGTATGCCAAATACCAGAAGTAAAGAAGCCACATTGATCTCATACGACCCAGAACTTCGGAAGACAATCCAAAAAATGGTGAATGCACAAGAACTTGAGGCTCAGAGCCAAAGACTGGGACTGAAGCTAAAACCGCTACAAAAGGTGTTCAGCAGAATGTTGTGAACAACCCGCCTAGGGTGGTGGAAGAAAACATGGCGGTAGATGAAATCATTCCTCCACACTGCCAACCAATAGCTCCAAGGGGTAGAGCACAAAATCCAGCTCACATGATGTATGAAGAGGATGACTTAGACTTGGATAGAGCTGGAGCCACAGGAGCGATAGTGTTACCTGCACTACCTCGAGGTGTGAAATTCACAATCACTAGTACTATGATTCAACTGTTGAATCTGAAAGGTATGTTCAGGGGATCAGCTGGAGATGATGCAAATCAATATTTGATGAACTTTGTGGCGATCTGCATATAGCAAGAAATTCCTAGAGTTAGCCAAACAACAATGAGATTGAGGTTGTTCCCATTGTCCCTTACTGGGGAGGCGACCAATTGGTTAAATGAGATGCCGGATGACTCAATCAGGACTTGGACTGAACTGAAGGAGTCTTTCCTGAAACAATTCTTTCCAGAATCAAAAGAGCTGCAAATGAAGGATGAGGTAAGTGCCCATAAGCAGTTACCAAGAGAAGCGATGCATGACACTTGGTGGAGATTTAGCCAAAAGTCGAAGAAGTGTCCAAACCATGGTCTCACTGAGAGACATCTAAAACAAGCTTTCCATAGATCATTAAATTATGTTACAAAACATGTTGCTGATGCAATGTGTGGAGGATCATTCATGAGTAAGCCATTCTCAAGAGTATGCTGTTGATGGATGAGGTGTCTAAGAATAATAGGGTAGGGTACACTAGGGATGCAAAAGTGGGGGATCTTGGGTTCACTTTTGAACTTTCAATCGAACAAAAGAAAAGAGAAGAAGAAAGAGAGCAGGACATGGCACACATGAGGACCCAGATAGATCTGCTCACGAAGCATATTGTCGCGAGTTCTGAAAAGGTAAATGTTGTAAGAATTCCAAACAGGTATGAAGATCAAGACATTGATCTAGATGAGGAGGCTAAATACTTGGGCAACCTAGGAGGTTTCCAGAATTATAACTCAGGAAACCAAGGTTTCAATTCTAGAAATATAGTTCGAAACTACTCCAGAGAAGGACAGTATGACAGGCCGGCAACTAGAGAGCTGGGAAACTGGCAGAATAAAGATAGGTATAGAAATGGTCGCAATGATGTGTATGTTCCCCCAGGTAATATAGACCGAGCAAGTGGTAGTTCCAGCAGGTCTAAGCTAGAAGATATGATGGCTAACGTGCTCCAAAAAGTTGAGTCAACTGATACAGGGGTGAACGAGATAGAGGTAACTTCTCTAGTATGAGTCAACTGGTAGATTCTCACACTACCTCCATCAAGCAAATAGAGCAACAGTTAGGGTAGCTTTCTGCATCACTAATCAAAGGAAGAATGGGTCACTACTTAGTGATACTATTCAAAATACTAAGAAGGACGGGCATTGCATGGCTATCGCCACAAGGAGTCGTAAGATTCTTAATAACCCAATTTCTGCAGGTACTAAGTATGAACAGGTGGCGGAGAAAATTGAAAGAGAGGAGGGTGAAGCTAAACAAGTAGATGACTTGGAGGATGCTCAACCAATAGCACAACCCGCAGAGGAAAGGAGAAGGAGGTTGAGGGAACTATGCCTTTACAGCAGATCCCAAGGCCACCTCCTCCTTTCCCTCAACGACATAAAAATAAAGCTGAAGATGGAAAATTTGCAAAGTTCATCACTATGTTGCGACAACTATCAGAAAACATACCATTGGTGGAATCCCTTGAGTAGATGCTAGGCTATGCAAAGTTCATGAAAGACTTGGTTACAAAGAAAAGAGTTGTAAGTATTGATTTGACTAGCAATGTTTAGCACTGCAGTGCTATTGCTAGCAGATCTCTGGTACAGAATAAGGAGGATTCGGGTACATTCACCATACCGTGCACCGTCGATTCAATCAAATTTGCAAAGGCCTTGTATGACTTAGGGGCAAGTATAAACTTGATGCCGCTGGCCATTTACAAGCAACAGGGTTAGGAGTTCCAAAACCTATAACAATGAGGTTGATGATGGCAGATAGGTTTGGTGAAGCGACCTGTGGGCATCCTATGTGATGTGCTCGTAAAGGTGGACACGTTCATCTTTCCAGCAGGCTTCGTGATGTTGGATTGCTAAGTGGATTTTGAGTTTCCCATAATTTTGGGAAGACCATTTTTGGCCACAGGACGAGCATTGGTAGATGTTGAGAGAGGAGAACTGAAATTTAGACTCAATAAAGAAGAAGTAAAATTTAATATTTGAAGGTCAATGAAACAGCCACGAGACATGAATGTGGTGTCTACGATAGAGGTTTTTGATGAAGAAGAGATGGGCGAAATCATTGCGGACTGACTATGTGGAAACCATAAATGCCTTATAGGGTATGGGACCATACTCTTATGCTCCAAAGAAACTGGACTTGGATTTGAAAAACAGGCCAAACCCTCCAGCAAAACCATCCATTGAGGAGCCATCAGTGCTGGAAATGAAACAATTACCCAATCACCTGAGGTATGTTTTTCTGGGCACTAACAACACTTTGCCTGTGATTTTGGCTGCAGATTTAAATGATGAACAGGTTCAAGTTGTGATCAAAGTGCTGATAAGATACAAAAGAGCAATTGGGTGGACCATTGCTGACATCATTGGGATACCTCCGGGTATATGCACCCATAAGATCCAACTTGAGGAGGACTGCAACCCAAGCATTGAGCACCAGCGGAGGTTAAACCCACCAATGCAACAGGTGGTAAAAAAAGAAATCATCAAGTGGGTAGATGTTGGGGTGATGTACCCTATTTCTGACAGTCACTGGGTCAACCCAATGCAATCTGTGCCCAAAAAGGGTAGAATGACAGTGGTGTCAAATGCAAAGAATGAGTTTGTCCCACAAGGACCAATCACTAGATGGCGAGTGTGCATGGACTACAAGAAGCTGAACAAGTGGACCTTGAAGGATCACTTCCCGGTGCCATTCATGGACCAGATGCTTAACATGTTGGCTGGAAAAGGGTGGTACTGTTCCTTAGATGGATATTCTGACTACAACAAGATATCAATTTTTCCTGAAGATCAGGAAAAGTTGCCTCTTCCTATCTGTGTGAAGGGTGTTTGAAGCTTCTTAGGACATGCTGGGTTTTATAGGCGTTTCATCAAGTACTTATCAAAAACTACACACCCCTTGTGCAAGCTTTTAGAGAAGGAGGTGAGATTTACTTTTGATGAGGTATGTCTAAGAGCTTTTGAATGCCCGAAGGAGAAGCTGATTTCTGCCTCGGTAATCATTGGCCAAGACTGGGCTGAGCCATTTGAGGTAATGTGCGATGCTAGTGGTACTGCCCTAGGAGTTGTGTTAGGGAAAAAATACAACAAGATGTTTCATCCAATTTACTATGCTAATAAGTCACTAAATGAAGCACAGCGAAACTACACAGTTACTGAACAGGAACTACTGGTTGTGGTGTATGCTTTTGAGAAATTCAGAGCTTACTTGCTGGGTACTAGAGTGATAGTCCACATGGATCATGCTGCTCTGAGATACCTCATGGCAAAGAAAAATGCCAAGCCACAGGATCAGATGGGTGTTACTTCTTTAGGAGTTTGATTTTGAGGTCGAGGATAAGAGAGGATGTAAGAACTAGGTGGCTGATCAGTTGTCTAGGTTGGAGGCTAAAAAGAAAGGGGAACTTGAGATCAAAATCAATGATTCGTTCCCAGATGAGCAGGTATTAGCCGCTACTCTTGATCTTATTCCTTGGTTTGCTGATTTTGCTAACTTCCTTGTTAGTGACTTGATGCCAGAAGGGCTGACATTTCAGCAAAGGAAGAGGTTCCTGCATGATGTGGGTAAGTATTTTTGGGATGAACCTTATTTATACAGGGTGTGTGCTGACAACATCATCAGGTAATGCATCCCTGAAGTTGAGATGTTGCACATTCTAGATACATGTCACTCCTCTCCAGTAGGTGGCCATCATAGAGGCGCTCGGACTGCCCACAAGGTACTGCAGTGTGGGTACTACTGGCCCACAATTCATCAGGTTGTGATGGACATAGTAAGGAGTTGTGATGTGTGCCAGCGGCAAGGAGTCATCTCTCGGCGCCACGAGTTAACCATGACACCTATTCTAGAGGTGGAGTTGTTTGATGTGTGAGAAGTTGATTTCATGGGCCCATTGTAAGCTCATATGGGCAGAAGTACATATTGGTGGTAGTGGACTATGTGTCCAAATGGATTGAGGCAATTGCTTTACCTGAGAATGATGGCAAGAGTGTTGCTGGTTTTCTGAAGAAGAATATTTTCTCAAGGTTTGGCACAACCAAAGCTATCATTAGTGATGGTGGTTCCCATTTCAACAACAAGGTATTCAGTGCGCTTCTAGCCAAATATGGGGTTAAACAACACAAGGTATCAACACCTTATCCCCCGCAGACCAATGGCCAAGTGGAGCTGTCCAATAGAGAAATAAAGGTAAATCTAAAACAGTGAATGCCAACGGGACAAATTGGGCACGAAAGTTAGATGATGCTCTATGGGCATATCAGACAGCTTTCACGACACCTATTGCTATGTTTCCATATCAATTGGTGTTTGGAAAGGCATGTCATTTGCTGGTTGAGCTTGAGCATAAGGGTTTGAAGAAGCTGCATCTTAGTTGGGGCGAAACAACAAACCTGAGGCTGGATCAGATTAATGAGACGGATGAGTTCTATTTAAGAGATATGAGAGGTCTGCACTGTACAAGTAGAGAATGAAATTGTATCATGATAAGCATATTGAGAAGAGAACCTTCACCCCTGGTGACTTAGTGTTGCTTTTCAACTCTAGACTTTGTCTATTTTCTGGGAAACTGAGATCCAAATGGTCTGGACCTTTTAAGGTAACTCAGGTGTTCCAGTCGGGTGCTATTGAGCTTGAGAATGACAAGGGTGAGAGGTTCAAGGCCAATGGTCAGCAAATCTAGGGATACTTGGGTGTTCCAGAATAAGTGAAAATAGTGGAGGAATGTAAGCTTGATGAAGTCTCAGTAATCAAGTAATCTGCGACACGCCATGATGTTAAATTGTGTGTTGCTTGGGAGGCAACCCAAGATTGTAATTATAATATGTACGTTCTTTTTTTCTCATTCTTCTTTGTTTTTATAGAGTCACTGTGTGTTGATGTGTGCCAGAAGGATTGGGACTAAGAGTTGCAAGAACTGGGCACAGACAAAGCTAACTGGTGCAGGAAACCCTTCACGGGTAGCCACACGGACCGTGGTGCCCTTCACAGGGAACTTCACGGCTCGTGGGAAGCACCCAAAGAAAAATGTACTTAATAAAGAGATTCAGAGGCGTAGTAAATGTCAATGAACAAATTACTTCCTTCGAGTTTGATTTTGTAACATTTCTTCTTGAAAATGAGTCTCATATAGTCGAAGAAGATGTCTTATGTGGACTCATCCTCTTTGGTAAGAGGCTATCAATAGTAAGATATATTCAATCTTGAGCAACCACACTTGAGAGTTGGTTGATCTTCCTCCCAGAAATAAACCTTTGTGTTCAAAGTGGATCGACAAAAGGAGAAGAAAGTTGATAAAACTATTGACAAATACAAAGAAAGACTTGTTGTCATAGGCTTTATACAATAATAAAGCCTTGATTATTTTGACACATAATAGCCACTAACTAGGATTACATCTATTCAGGTGTTAATTGTGCTAGTTGCAGTATAAGACCTTCAAATTTTTCAAAATGGATGTGAAAACATTTTTTAAAATGGATAATTGAAGGAAAAAATTTACATTGAACAACCCGAGGGCTTTGTGGTTCCTGGTAAAGAAAAGAAAGTTTGTAAACTTGTTAAGTCACTTTATGGACTAAAAACAAGTGCCCAAATAATGACATGCGCAGTTTGACCAAACTATGTTGGGAAATGAATTCAAGATTAATAAATGTGATAAATGTTTTTACATGAAAGACACTCCAAATCACAAGGTCATTGTTTGTTTTTATGTTGATGATATGTTGATCATCAAAAGAGACATTTCTGACATAAATCTTACTAAGCATATGCTAGAAAGTTACTTCGATATGAAAGACATTGAAGTTACTGATGTAATTGAAAAGGTACTTGACAAGTTCAATTATTTGGATTTCAATATTGTCAAGACTCCAATAAATGTGAGATTTGTACTTCAAAAGAATGAAGGAAAAAGTGTCTCACAATTGGATCATGCTAGAGTATTGAGAAGTATGACATATATCATGAAGTGTACACGATTAGATATAGCATGTGCTATTAGTAAACTGAGTTGATTCACAAGTAATCTAAATCAAACTCATTGGATGACAATGAAAAGAGTTTTGGAGTATTTAAAACATACTTAAAAACTATTGTTTTGCATTATAATTAATATTCAACAGTATTGGAAGAATATAGTGGTGCAAATTGAATCACCCGGTCAAATGAAGTAAAATCCACGAGTGGATATGAATTTACTCTTTGTGGAGGAGCAATTTGTTGGAATCTTCCAAACAGAAGTGTATTGCTTGCTCTACTATGAAATCTGAGTTTATCACTCCAGATAAGGCCGGTGAAGAAGTTGAATGACTCTGAAATTTCTTGAAAGATTTTTGGCCCAAACCTTTAGCTCCAGTATGCATACACTGTGAGATTTAATTTGCAATAGGTAGGGCATGGAGCATGTTGTATAACGAAAAGTCTCGTCATATATGACGTAGACATAATATCGTTAGAGAACTACTCTCTAGTGGAATTATCATAATTGACTATATAAAGTCAAAGGATAATGTGTTGGATCCACTTACAAAAGGCATAACTCGAGAGGGAGTTTATAGATTATCAAAGGGAATGGGACTATGGCCGAGGACAAGTCATTGTGGCGGTAACTCTACCAAGAAGACTGGAGATCCCAAGATCTAGTTGCAAGGAGATCAAAAAAGTCATTGATGACGGTTCAACAGTGTCAAAATATTTTCTATGGTCCATTCTCATGATAAGACAATGTTAAGTAACACGGATAAAGGCATTTGGACTTTTTAATGATTTCTAAACTTTATACAGGGTATATCAAATAGTGTATCTACGGGATAACACATTTAGAAATCACTCATGTAAGTGTGAATTGTAAGTCGCTTCAAGGAGAATTCGGTACCTATAAACAAAGACGTGTTCATGGCTGAAACGAACAAAACAATGAGAACCAAAAATAGTTCAAAGGTTGATTGTGTGACTTATGTTGTATAGGTATACATCAAAGCTCGACAGTTCAAAGATATCAAATCTACCGATTGACCGAGTATATCCGATATATGTTCACTATGGAAAGTTCAATGGAAACCCCACTTATCCAGATGCAATCAATCTTTACTTACGAATCACACCGTTTTTCATACATATGTTTTAACAATAGCCATTCCCTATTCATGTGGGGGATCGTTGGGTTTTAAAGGTGTGAACAGGAAATGAAGGGTTATGAGGAGAAGGTTTGTGACTATGCTGAAGGGTTGTGACTTTTATGAAAGGTTGTGTCCTTTCTAAAGAGTTGTGACCATTTGAAAGGTTGTGCATTTTCCAAAGTGTTGTGACCTTTCTGAAACGTTGTCTACTTTCCAAAGAGTTGTGACCTTTACCCTTTGTTGGCTATAAATAGAGAGGCTTTCTCTCATTTTTTGCATTGAATTCTTCCCTTCTTCTGCATACATTTTTTACAAAACAAAATCGATCGATCGTGTCTATATGTGTGATTCGTTGCTGTCAAGTTCGTTTAAATTATTGAAGTTTGAGGTACCGCTACTTCTTTAATGGTTAATCCATTTTATCTTGAGAGGAATTAATCTGCAACATTGGGTACTTGAGGGGATTAAATTTCTTAAGGACACACAGTGGGTTATGTGGACTCGGATAGTTCTTTTCTTTTTCTTTTCATCTTTTATTATTTCTGGTTTGCTATGATAAAACAGATTTGGGATAAATTAGTACTACTCTAATGCGTTCGAGTATATTTTCTATAGTATGTTTTCCTTGGATGGGTATGATTATTTTTATTTTCTTCTCAAGTGCATTGAAGCATTGCACCCCTTCAGTTTTCTTTTCAATAAAAATAGTTATTTTGTGCATAAAGGTTAAGATATGGACTTTAATTTTTTTTCCCATACTCTTGGTTTTATATAACTATGAGAAGAAGTAAATAAACAAATGTTGTCTCCTAATAATATTTGAACATGAGTTTAGTTTCTTGTTGAAATGAAATGTCTTCTTGAGGAAAATAGGAATATGATGGAAACTGAGAAAAGAAAATAAACAACAAGAAAAGTGACTTTCATGGAATCATTGCTGACAGATAGAATGTGATTCAATGAGAGTAAAAATCAGGTTCTATCTTTATTTCGCTTGATTATTATTTTCCTTTTCTATCCTTTATAAGGTATGAGATTTATTTCATATATGTTTGGATCGGTTGCCACGTTCCATAATAAGTATGGGATCGGTTGCCACGTTCCATAATAACTATGGGATCGGTTGCCATGTTCCGGCATAATTATTGGATCAGGTACCACGTTCCGGTATGCTAACTGCTTGGGTTTGGGTTCCATGAGAGGACCAATGACTTGTCATAATTGTGTATCTTGAGAATTGTGAAATTGTTCGTTGTTCATAAAAGTTGATAATATTGTATATATTCGATATATGCATGTGTTATAATGTTGTATTGACTTGCTTATGTTATACTTAGTTGGATAGCCGTGTGATCCTACCAGTGTGGTTGTGTACTGATACTGCACTTGCTCTTATTTTTGTTGAGTACAAGGCATCTTCAGGCGGCTATTGACATACCTCGCTTAGAAGATCACTGATCGTCGTTCGAATTCAAGGGTGAGTGATAACGTTCAAATATACTTCTTGAAAAGAAATATAAACGATCGTATGCAATATATTTACCCAACTATGAGTCGGGGTCGATCCCACAGAGAATATGGAAGAATATTGTCGATAGCAAATATTTAACTCGATAGTCGTTATATAAAAATGGGGGGATCTAAATTGAAATAAAATAAAAACAATAAAAGATAGCTTTGAACTAAGTATTTATTTATATTCAGATTATTAAAAGTAACTAGGAATGTGTTCCCCATAAGCTCATAACGCAGTAATCCTAATAATAGTAATCCTTTTCTAGTGTATTACATGCAAAGTGATAAGTTAGTTATCTCTAAATCCTTGGTCCGGCATCTAGAGAATTTCACCCCGCACC